>CAUPSL010000246.1:5000-128613 GCA_963514005.1 Raja brachyura
GGCTATTCGGCCCTTCGAGCCAGCACCGCCATTCAATGTGATCATGGCTGATCATTCCCAATCAGTACCCCGTTCCTGCCTTCTCCCCATATCCCCTGACTCCGTTGTCTTTAAAAGCCCTGTCTAGCTCTCTCTTGAAAGTATCCAGAGAACCTGCAGAGAATTCCACAGACTCACCACTCTCTGTGAGAAAAAGTATTTCCTCATCTCAGTCCTAAATGGTCTACCCCTTATTCATAAACTGTGGCCCCTGGTTCTGGACTCCCCCAACATCGGGAACATCGGAGGAGCGGCAGGAAGTCCAGATGTGGAGCTCCAACATCTGTCTGCTGAATCCCATCCGCTGCCGTTAGCTCTGCCGGAACCCCGCCACACAACATCAGGATGTTGTTTTACTGATAACATCAGCAGCTTCCCGCTCTCACAGTGATGACTGGGCCAGTCCCCACACACAACACAACACAACATGCGGGAATACAGGTCTGGGTATAATCCTCCGGTAATAATCCTCTGACATTTTCGCCACCTCCTACGTGATCCCACCACTGGCCACATCTTCCCATCTCCTCCTCTGTCTGCTTTCTGCAGTGAACGCTCTCTCCGTAACTCCCTGGTCGATAGCCTCAAAGAGTCACGCAGCGCGGAAACAGGCCCTTCAGCTCAACTTGTACATTCCCTAAAGTAGACAACAAATGCTGGAGTAACTCAGCGGGCCAGGCAGCATCTGCGGAGAATAGTATGCAACGTTTCAGATCAAGACTTCTTCTGAAAAGGATAGATGCTGCCTCACCCGCTGAGTTGCTCCATCATTTTTTGTCTACTTTCTATTTTTCCAGCATCTGCAGTTCCTTTGTGTACATTCCCCATCTACACTAGTCCCATCTATCCACCTTTGTCCCATATCTCTAGGAACCTTTCCTCTCCATATGCCCGTCTTTCAAATATAAGATTGACACAAAATGCTGGAGTTTGTGTCTATCTTTGTGCCAGCATTCTGTGTCTATCTTCAATCCAAACCAACATCTGCAGTTCCTTCCTGCATATTTTGTCTTTTAAATATGATAGTCCCAGCCTCAACTACCTCCCCTGGCAGCTCGTTCCATACAACCACCACCCTCTGTGTGGAATGTTGCCCCTCAGGTTCTGATTATATCTTTATTCTGCTCACCTTAAACTTACAGGTATGTCCTATGCTCCTCTGAACCCCGAGACACAGGTTTGAGGTGGGGGGGGGGGGGGGGGGGAGCTTTAATTGGAACCTGAGGGGCAACGTTTTCACACCCAGGGTAGTGGGTGCATGGAACGAGCTGCCAGAGGAGGTAGTTGATGCTGGGACTGTAACAGATTTAAAGACCTTTGGACAGGTACATGGATGGGAAAAGTCCTGAGGGATGTGGACCAAACATGGGTAAATGGGGCAAGAGAGGGCACCAAATGCTGGAGTAACTCAGCGGGACAGGCAGCATCTCTGGAGAGAAGGAATGGGCGACGTTTCAGGTCGAGACCCTTCTTCAGAGAGTGAAGGTGTTTGGACGGGTGTCAGGGGTTACGGGGAGAATGGGGTTAGGAGGGAGAAATAGACCAGCCATGATTGAATGGTGGAGTAGACTTGATGGGCCGAATGGCCTGATTCTGCTCCTATCACTTACGAAGCTACCTGCGGAGGAGTTGGGCCGAAGGGCCTGTTTCCGTGCTGAGTGACTGACGTGGTGAGTTTGTTGAGCAGGCGTGAGAGGGGGGGACATGCACTGGGACACCCCCGCTCACCACCCCTGCTCTGGTGGGGGGGGGGGGGGGCAAGTGGGGACGGATCAGACCAGGGGGGGGCTCGAGCCCCATCACTGTCTTTACCCAACTCCTGCCATGAGTTCTTTCTGAACAATGGGTTCACCACCCTTGGAGTGAGGTCATAAGATCATAAGGAATAGGAGAAGTCTAAACCAACCTAAACTAAACTAGGCCATTCGGCCCATCCAGTCTACTCCGTCATTCAATCATGGCTGATCTATCTCTCCCTCCTAACCCCATTCTCCTGCCTTCTCCCCATAACCCCTGACACCCGTACTAATCAAGAATCCATCTAACTCTGCCTTAAAAATATCCACTGACTTGGCCTCCACAACCGTCTGTGGCAAAGAACTCCACAGATTCACCGCCCTCTGACTAAAGAAATTCCTCCTCATCTCCTTCCTAATAGATACTGCTGTAACTAGTGGCATCGTCACACAGAGTAAATCACGGGCCAGAGGCGACTGCCTTTTCATGTCGAGTTGTACAGTGGCACGGTGGTGCAGCGGTAGAGTTGCTGCCTCACAGCGCCAGAGACCCGGGTTCCATCCTGAATATGGGTGCTGTCTGTACGGAGTTTGCACATTCTCCCTGTGACCTGCGTGGGATTTTTCCGGGAGCTCCGGTTTCCTCCCACACTCCAAAGACGTACAGGTTAATTAGTTTGGTATAATTGTAAATTGTCCCTAGTGTGTGTAGGGTAGTGTTAGTGTGCGGGGATCGCTGGTCGGTGCGGACTTGATGGGCCGAAGGGCCTGTTTCCGCGCTGTTTCCACATCCGCCGTAGCAATCAAAGTCCAATCAGTGTCATTCAGGGATTTGACGATACCTCATTGTGACATGTAGCTGGGTGCAGTGCAATGCTGTGACATTACGTACAACACGGTGAAATCATACAGCACACCTCACCTGGGAAGGTACACAAGGAGTCGCCACGCTTCGGTGAACGCGGCCAGAGTTCACGCTGACATGTAACATCCCGGACCCGTGGAGTTATCGCGAGCTGTCTGTGAGCCTGAGGCCCCCACAGCTCCGGGCTGGTGTCCCGTCGGTCCAGGGTTACCCCGGACATCTCCGGCCGGCTGGCCGCCCCCGGACAGGGATGGGACACTCGGGAGGGGACGGGGACGGGGACGATCCAGCAGCAATTCAACAGCGCCCGCAGCGCCAGAGACCCGGGTTCGATCCTGACCACCGGTGCTGTCTGTACGGAATTTGTACATTCTCCCTGTGACCTGTTTGCTATTGAGGGAGTGCAGTGTAGGTTCACCAGATTAATTCCCAGAATGGCGGGACTGCCATACGCTGAGAGAATGGAGCGGCTGGGCTTGTACACTCTGGAGTTTAGAAGGATGAGAGGGGATCTTATTGAAACATAAGATTATAAAGGCCTTGGACGCACTAGAAGTAGGAAATGGCCAAATGGCCTACTCCTGCCCCTATTGTCTGTTGTCTATGGCCTGCGTGGGTTTTCTCCGGGTGCTCCAGTTTCCTCCCACACTCCAAAGACGTGTAGGTTTGTAGGTTGCAGAAGATGCAAACTCATCCCTTCCCACCCAAACCACCCCCTCCCCAGGTACCTTCCCCTGCAGCCGCAGGAGCTGCAACACCTGTCCCTACACCTCCCCCCTCGACTCTGTCCAGGGACCCCGACAGTCCTTTCAGGTGAGGCAGAGGTTCACTTGCACCTCCTCCAACCTCATCTACTGTATCCGTTGTTCAAGATGTGGACTCGTATACATCGGTGAGACCAAACGCAGACTGGGCGATCGTTTCACGGGACACCTTCGCTCAGCCCGCGTGAACCAACCTGATCTCCCGGTTGCCGGACACTTTAATTCTCCTTCCCATTCCCACACAGACCTTTCTGTCCTGGGCCTCCTCCATTGTCAGCGTGAGGCTAAACACAAATTGGAGGAACAGCATCTCATATTTCGCTCGGGCAGCTTACAGCCCAGTGGTGTGAATATTGATTTCTCCAACTTCAAGTAGCCCCGGCATTCCCTCTCTCTCCATCCCTCCCCCACCCAAGTCGCACCAGCTTCTCGTTTTCACCCAACAAACAGCCAACAACGACCTGTTTCCTTTATCATCGTTACTTCTTTGCGTATCTTCCATTCATTGTTCTTTATCTCTCTACATCACCGTCTATATCTCTCGTTTCCCTTCTCCCTAACCAGTCTGAAGAAGGGTCTCGACCCGAAATGTCACCCATTCCTTCTCTCCAGAGATGCTGCCCGTCCCGCTGAGTTACTCCAACATTTTGTGTCTATTTTCAGGTTTGTAGGTTAATTGGCTTTGATATAAGTGTAAATTGTCCCCAGTGTGTGTAGGAGGGAACTAGTGTTCACACGTTCACAAGTGATAGCAGCAGAATCAGGCCATTCAGCCCATCACATCTACTCCACCATTCAATCATGGCTGATCTATCTCTCCCTCCTAACCCCATTGTCCTGTCTCCTCCCCGTAACCCCCGACACCCGCACTAATCAACAATCTCTGCTGTCTGGTTTGTGCACAATGACCCTTCACTTTCCATCCACACAGCCACACATTGGCTGGGTGGTCACTGCAGTGAGACCCCTTGGTCTGATGTACAAACGTTCCCTGTGATGGCTCATCTGTTCAATCCTATGCTGTGACGAGCAGTGCCCATAACTTCACGAAAGCAATACCACCAGGGTGACTTTGGAAAACCCTTTTGGATTTACAAAATTTGACTAAACTAAATGCTTTCTAGGAATGAAACCAATTTGTATATGTGGCTGTATTTGCACAGAGATATCACCACAAAAGGTCAGAGTGCTGGAGTAACTCAGCGGGTCAGGCAGCATCTGTGGAGAACATGGATAGGTGACGTTTCACAGAGTGCTGGAGTAACTCAGCGGGTCAGGCAGCATCTGTGGAGAACATGGATAGGTGACGTTTCACAGAGTGCTGGAGTAACTCAGCGGGTCAGGCAGCACCTGTGGAGAACATGGATAGGTGACGTTTCGGGTCGAGACCCTTCTTCAGACACTGTAACTTGTGCCGCCACTGATACGTGGAGTAGGGGGCAGCGCTCTGGAGCAGGGAGACGTTGGTGTGTGGTTTTGGGAGCAGGGATGGAGGTGGCAATGCGTTTGACAGAGGAAGGGTCCCGGCTGGGAGTGAGGAAGGCACTGGCCAATCACTGCTGCCCTGGGGTGGAACGGTGGCCCATCACAGCGTCAGAGACCCAGGTTCCATCCTGACTTTGGGTGCAGAGCAGGACCACCCACCTGTGGGCACATTACAGTAACGTTCAGACAAGCAGGGCCCAGCCCAAATGGCGCTGATATATTTGTGGAGAGGATTAAGCAAGCGGGGAAGCAGTGGGAAAATACAGGCATGTGTTCGGAAAGTTGAATTAGACTTTAAATTTAGAACTGATTTGATAAAGCGACCAGAATAGAATCAGAATGTTGGCCTGAAATAAGTAGCAAGAAAATCATATAGACACAGAATGTTGGAGTAACTCAACGGGACGGGCAGCATCACGGGAGAGAGGGCCTGAAAGTAAGCGTGCAGGTACAGCAGGCAGTGAAGAAAGCTAAAGGCTTGTTGGCCTTCATTGCAAGAGGATTTGAGCCTAGGAGCAAAGAGGTCCTTCTGCAGTTGCACAGGGCCCTGGTGAGACCGCACCTGGAGTATTGTGTGCAGGTTTGGTCTCCTAATTTGAGGAAGGACATTCTTACTATTGAGGGAGTGCAGCGTAGGTTCACAAGGTTAATTCCCGGGATGGCGGGACTGTCATATGATGAAAGAATGAGTCGACTGGTCTAAAATTCACTGGGATTTAGAAGGATGAGAGGGGATCTTATAGAAACATATAACATTCTTAAGGGATTGGACACGCTAGATGCAGGGAAAATGTTCCCCATGTTGGGGGAGTCCAGAACCAGGGGCCACAGTTTAGGAATAAGGGGTAGGCCATTTAGGACTGAGATGACGAAAAAAAATTTTACCCAGAGAGTTGTGAATCTGTGGAATTCTCTGCCACAGAAGGCAGTGGAGGTCAATTTACTGGATATTTTCAAGGGAGAGTTAGATTTAGCTCTTAGGGCTAACGGATACGGGGAGAAGGCAGGAACGGGGTACTGATTGTGGATGATCAGTCATGATCACATTGAATGGCAGTGCTGGTTCGAAGGGCCGAAGGGCCTACTCCTGCACCTATTGTCTATATTTCCATGAGTGGGTGATGTTTCAGGTTGAGACCCTTCCTCAGATCTGAAACGTCACTCATTCCTTCTCTCCAGAGATGCTGCCTGTCCCGATGAGTTACTCCAGCATTTTGTGTCTGTCTTCAATTTAAACCAGCATCTGCAGTTCCTTCCTTCCTAAAAAGAGAACACAGATTAATGTTCAAGATCAGGATTGAAGGGAATGGAAAATAGACACAGAGCGCTGGAGTAACTCAGCGGGACGGGCAGCATCTCTGGAGAGAAGGAATGGGTGACGTTTCGGGTCGAGACCCTGCTTCAGACTGGTTAGGGAGAAAGGAAACGAGAGATATAGACGGTGATGTGGAGAGATAATGAACAATGAATGAAAGATTTGCAAAAAAGTAACGATGATAAAGGAAACAGGCCGTTGTTGGCTGTTTGTTTGGTGAGAACGAGAAGCTGGTGCAGCTTGGGTGGGGGAGGGATGGAGAGAGATGGAATGCCGGGGCTACTTGAAGTTGGAGAAATCAATATTCACACCGCTGGGCTGTAAGCTGCCCGAGCGAAATATGAGATGCTGTTCCTCCAATTTGTGTTTAGCCTCACTCTGACAATGGAGGAGGCCCAGGACAGAAAGGTCAGTGTGGGAATGGGAAGGAGAATTAAAATGTCCGGCAACCGGGAGATCAGGTTGGTTCACGCGGGCTGAGCGAAGGTGTTCCGTGAAACGATCGCCCAGTCTGCGTTTGGTCTCGCCGTTGTGGCGACTGTTTAGGCGAGTTCAGGAGACTCTGCATTTGCCACATGTTCACCACATGTTCGCCATATGTTCGCTGCCGGTCTCTGGTGAGTCTCCTTCACGGTCGTGAGGACTTCCCGCATTCTGGGAACTAGTCGCGGCCCCAGTGTGGTCGCTGTGAATTCTTCAACATGTCGAAAAATTGACTGTGACCAAACAGTGGTCGCCATGGAGATAATCGCTAATCCTGTAGTCGTAGGTACAGTTGTAGTGGGATCGCCGTGTAGTTATGGGCAGTCGAGGTGGTCGTGGGGAGTTTTAGTTCATCGCCTTTGCTGACCGGGCATTTACATTGGCTCAATGGGGGAAAAAGGTTTTCAGAACCAAGGATAATCAACCGGTAATGTTAAATGAAGGTAGACACAAATGCTGGAGAAACTCAGCGGGTGAGGCAGCGTCTATGGAGCGAAGGAATTGGCTCAAATGTCCACCAAACTTCACAGCTGTGTATCACTGGCATTAAAAGTTGTCCCCACCCATCTCCTCCCCACCCCCTTCTTCTCCCCCTCTCTCCCCCCTCCCTCCCCTCCCTTCTCTCCTCCCCCTTCTCTCCCCCCCCTTCTCTCCCCCCCTTCTCTCCCCCCCTTCTCTCCCCCCCCTTCTCTCCCCCCCCTTCTCTCCCCCCCTTCTCTCCCCCCCCTTCTCTCCCCCCCCTTCTCTCCCCCCCTTCTCTCCCCACCCATCTCCTCCCCACCCCCTTCTTCTCCCCCTCTCTCCCCCCTCCCTTCTCTCCCCCCTTCTCTCCCCCCCCTTCTCTCCCCCCCCTTCTCTCCCCCCTCCCTTCTCTCCCCCCTCCCTTCTCTCCCCCCTTCTCCCCTCCCCCCTTCTCCCCCCCCCCCCCCCCCATCACAGCGTTTAAGAAACAGTTAGACAGGTACATGGATAGGACAGGTTTGGAGGGATATGGACCAAACGCAGGCAGGTGGGACTGGTGTAGCTGGGACGTGTTGGGCGGTGTGGGCAAGTTGGGCTGAAGGGCCTGTTTCCATATTGTATAATTATGTAAATAGACATGGGAATGGCAGGGAACTGAAGATAAGGGACAACACGCAGGCAGGTGGGATGAGTTCACGTTCACAAGTTATAGGAGTAGAATTAGGCCATTCGGCCCATCGAGTCCACTCCACCATTCAATCATGGCTGGTCTCTCTCCTAATCCCATTTTCCTGCCTTCTCCCCGCGACCCCTGACGCCCGTTCTAATCAAGAATTTGCCTAACTCTGCCTTAAAAATATTCACTGACTGGGCCTCCACAGCCGTCTGTGGCAATGAGTTCCACAGATTCACCACCCTCTGACTAAAGAAGTTCCTCCTCACCTCCTTTCTAAAAGAGCGCCCTATAATTCTGAGGCTGTGCCCTCTAGTCCTAGACTCTCCCACTAGTGGAAACATCCTCTCCACATCCACTCTATCCGGGCCTTTCACTATTCGTTAGCTTGGCATCTTCGGGCCTGTTACTACGCTGCACTCATTTATATTGTACGCATGCCCCATGTATCTCTAGACTTTCAAGATTCAGCACGGAAACAGGCCCTTCGGCCCACCGAGTCCGTGCGACCAGCGATCCCCGCACACTAACACTATCCTACACACACTAGGGACAATTTACAATTTACAATCAAAGCCAATTAACCCACAAACCTGTACGTCTTTGGAGTGTGGGAGGAAACCGGAGCACCCGGAGAAAACCCACGCAGGTCGCGGGGAGAACGTGCAAACTCCGTGCAGACAGCGCCCGTAGTCGGGATGGAACCCGGGTCTGTGGCGCTGTGAGGCAGCGACTCTACCGCTGACCCCATTCCTCAAGATGCCACCTCCAAAAATAACAGATCTTTAAATATAACTGGAAATGAACCTAAATATGTCGCGACGTTCTATTCACGACTGCTAACATTCTTTAACATCTTTGAATTGTGATTTATTAAAGATAAGACTTGGAGGAATCTGCCCCGTTTAATTTTCCATCCACCCTGCCGTATATTGGGCCTAAGATTAACGTCAGTTCTGCACGCCGGGATGTTCAGCCAATGACCTTGTCCGTAAGTTAAACAAGTTCTAGAGCTTGTTCATGCACTTCAACGTGGACTTGCCTCAAAATAGACCCTGCCGCACCCGGCACCCAACGCACATTCTTCCCAGTAACGCACCACGTACCTCTACAAGCCCAGGGCATGCCATCGCTTTGGGCAACAGGGAAACGTGTGTAGGTTACAGCAAGACTCCCTAACACCCTCAACAGGCGGGGTCTTGGGGTACAAGTCCATGGGGTAACACAACTAGACAGAGCGGGCAGGAAGTGTAGGAAAGAACTGCAGATGCTGGTTTCAATCAAAATGTTGGGGTAAACTCAGACTGAAGAAGGGTCTCGACCCGAGACGTCACCCGAGATGCTGCCTGTCCCACTGAGTTAAGGGCCTGTCCTACTTTGGCGGTTCTTTTGGCGACTGGAACCCCCCCCACAACAATGTCTACGACAATGCACCTCGTAGTTGACGTCCAGCTACGGCAAGCTACCGACAACCGGCGACCTGTCCACCTATGACCACACAGGTGACCAAAGTCAACCCGCGTCCACCCGCGACCAGCTACGACCGTGTCAGCGACAACTGAAGACAATCCAGTCGCCGGTACCTGTCGCCGGTTGCAGTGGGCCGTCGCCGATGGACATCACTGAATTCAGCATCTGGCGGCAACCTACATCATCCTGGCGGCAACCTACATCATCCTGGCGACAACCTACATCATCCTGGCGGCAACCTACATCATCCTGGCGGCAACCTACATCATCCTGGCGGCAACCTACATCATCCTGGCGGCAACCTACATCATCCTGGCGACAACCTACATCATCCTGGCGGCAACCTACATCATCCTGGCGACAACCTACATCATCCTGGCGACAACCTACATCATCCTGGCGGCAACCTACATCATCCTGGCGGCAACCTACATCATCCTGGCGGCAACCTACATCATCCTGGCGGCAACCTACATCATCCTGGCGGCAACCTACATCATCCTGGCGACAACCTACATCATCCTGGCGGCAACCTACATCATCCTGGCGACAACCTACATCATCCTGGCGGCAACCTACATCATCCTGGCGGCAACCTACATCATCCTGGCGGCAACCTACATCATCCTGGCGACAACCTACATCATCCTGGCGGCAACCTACATCATCCTGGCGGCAACCTACATCATCCTGGCGGCAACCTACATCATCCTGGCGACAACCTACATCATCCTGGCGACAACCTACATCATCCTGGCGGCAACCTACATCATCCTGGCGGCAACCTACATCATCCTGGCGGCAACCTACATCATCCTGGCGGCAACCTACATCATCCTGGCGGCAACCTACATCATCCTGGCGGCAACCTACATCATCCTGGCGGCAACCTACATCATCCTGGCGGCAACCTACATCATCCTGGCGGCAACCTACATCATCCTGGCGGCAACCTACATCATCCTGGCGGCAACCTACATCATCCTGGCGGCAACCTACATCATCCTGGCGGCAACCTACATCATCCTGGCGACAACCTACATCATCCTGGCGGCAACCTACATCATCCTGGCGGCAACCTACATCATCCTGGCGGCAACCTACATCATCCTGGCGGCAACCTACATCATCCTGGCGACAACCTACATCATCCTGGCGGCAACCTACATCATCCTGGCGACAACCTACATCATCCTGGCGGCAACCTACATCATCCTGGCGGCAACCTACATCATCCTGGCGGCAACCTACATCATCCTGGCGGCAACCTACATCATCCTGGCGGCAACCTACATCATCCTGGCGGCAACCTACATCATCCTGGCGGCAACCTACATCATCCTGGCGGCAACCTACATCATCCTGGCGGCAACCTACATCATCCTGGCGGCAACCTACATCATCCTGGCGGCAACCTACATCATCCTGGCGGCAACCTACATCATCCTGGCGGCAACCTACATCATCCTGGCGGCAACCTACATCATCCTGGCGGCAACCTACATCATCCTGGCGGCAACCTACATCATCCTGGCGGCAACCTACATCATCCTGGCGACAACCTACATCATCCTGGCGGCAACCTACATCATCCTGGCGGCAACCTACATCATCCTGGCGGCAACCTACAACAGCACCTACAACGTTGAGCCCACTGTCGCTGAAATGTTTTGAACTTTTCAAAATTCAGCGGAGACCAGAAAAACGCTACACTCTTTAGGCAACTTGAGGAGACGACTCTCAACCATACAGGCATCACCCCGTGACCATGTGGAGACAGCCTAGTCGCCTGGAGTCGCCAAAGAAATGGTCTAAGTGGGACAGGGGCATAACTCCAGCATTTTGTGTCTACCTTAAAGAAGGCGTAAGGTTTGCTTGCCCTTCATAGGTCAGGGCATTGAGGACAAGAGTCAGGAACTCATGATGCAGCTTTATAAGACTATGGTCGGGCCACGTTTGGAGTGTTGCGTGCAGTTCTGCTTTGCCCCCTATTACAGGAAGGATGTGAAGACTTTGGAGAGGGTGCAGAAGAGGTCTACCAGAAAGATGCCTGCATTAGTGGATATGAACTGTCAAGAGAATCACAGGACAGACATGGACTGGAGCACTGGAGGATGAGGGGAGAACTGCCAAACTATTAGTGGCACAGACAGGGCAGACAGTCTCAACCTTTTTCCCAGGATGGATATGTTAAATACTAGAGGGCAGAACTTTAAGGTGTAGAGTCTAGGACTAGAGGGCACAGCCTCAGAATTAAAGGACGTTCCTCTAGGAAGGAGATGAGGAGGAATTTCTTTAGCCAGAAGGTGGTGAATCTGTGTAATTCTTTGCACAAAAGGCTGTGGAGGCCAAGTCAGTGGATATTCTTAAGGAGATAGATAGAATCTTGATTACGATAAGATAAAACTTTATTCATCCCCGGAGGGAATTTGGTTTCCAATGAGTGCGGGTGTCAGGGGTTATGGGGAGAAGGCAGGAGAATGGAGGGAGAGATAGATCAGCCATGATTGAATGGTGGAGTAGACTTGATGGGCCGAATGGCCTGATTCTGCTCCTATCACTTGTGACCTTGTGTGTGGGAGAAATTCACCACCAATTGACAGTTCAGGAAAGAGGTTATTGAAGGACCAGTGGGGAGCAAGAGGTCAGGTACGAATGAAGAAAGTAATAGGTTTATTGGCCAAGTATTCACATACAAGGAATTTGCCTTGGTGCTCCACCCACAAGTGACAACGTGACATAGTGACAGTTAGGAATGACACATGAAACATTAAACATTAATAATAAAACATTATCGATTAAGCATGTGAATTAAATAAAATACCAGATCAAAGGAGGCTACAGATTTTTGGTTATTGAGTAGAGCTGCTACTCGTGGAGCAAAGCTGTTTTTATGTCTGGCTGTGGCAGCTTTGACAGTCCGGAGTCGCCTTCCAGAGGGAAGTGATTCAAAGAGTTTGTGGCCAGGGTGAGAGGGGTCAGAGATGATCTTGCCCGCTCGCTTCCTGGCCCTTGCATGGTATCCAGGTAAATGATGCAATCCTGGCACTGAGAGGCTTACATTGAATTAATATATGATTGAATATTTACATTGAAGATATTCTCCAGGTCCTGGAGACTTCTTGCTTTCACTTTTTGAAAACAATATTAGTGGGAAGTGTTTTGATGACCAGACCCAGTGCGGGATGATATTGACTGGTTAAAACAGTGTAAAGTTATTAGAGTCACAGAGTGATACAGTGTGGAAACAGGCCCTTCGGCCCAACTCGCAACACCGCCCAACATGTCCCAGCTACACTCGTACAACCCGCCCGTGCTTGGTCCATATCCCTTCAAACCTGTCCTATCCATGTACCTGTCTAACTGTTTCTTAAACGATGGTATAGTCCCAGCCTCAACTACCTCCTCTGGCAGCTTGTTCCATACACCCACCACCCTGTGTGTGAAGATGTTACCCCTCAGTTCTTTACCCCTGAAAATCTTTTCCCCTTCACCTTGAACCTATGCCCTCTGGTCCTCGACCTGATTGAGTAGAGGTCAGTACAATGTTGTGTTTAAGAGGCTTTTAGATTCACACAGAGGGTGGTGGGTGCCTGGAACACGCTGCCAGGGGTGGGGGTGGAGGCAGATACCATAGTGGTGGTTAAGAGGCTTTTGGATCGGCACATGGATACGCAGGGAGTGGAGGGATACGGATCACATGCAAGCAGAGGAGATCGGTTTAACTTGGCATCATGTCCAGCACAGACATTGGGGCCGAAGGGCCTGTTCCTGTGCTGTTCTGTTCTATCTCTAGCAAGGGGGGAGAGAGGGGGCAGTAATGGGAATGATGGAGCAAGTGCACCAAGGGCTGTGGATTTGACATTCTGACACCGAGCCAAGCCCAGACTTCTCGTTGTAATTCAAGTGCATTAATGCAGCAGCTTGTTGGTATCAGCGAGATGTATTAGTGATGTAAGAGGGGCTGCACGTGTAAATTACAGGCTGGGTGGACGGCAAGGACAACACAATCGAGCATTGTTACCGAGCCTGCTGCAGATGAGAAGTCAGGGCTACACATTCCTCTGCCGCCCGTGAGGGGGAGGGGGAGGGGGAGGGGGAGGGGGAGGGGGAGGGGCAGGGGGAGGGGGGGGGGGGGAATGAAAGCAGCCCTTGTGTGTACAGTGACGCCCAGAGCAACGCTGGCAAACTAGCAGCACTGAAGTCTCAGCCTCCTCCGCGGTGCATCTCCCCGCACACGGAGACTAAGCTGGTGCCCACCGACACAAACCCAGGCTCAACGTTCCCCGTCCCCACGCCGGCCGTCTCAGCAGCTACAGACACTCCCTACAGAGCATTCTATCATCACAGCTCGGTTTCGGACTTTCCCATCACTCTCAGTCTGGAGAAGGGTCTCGACCTGAAACGTCACCCATTCCTTCTCTCCAGAGATGCTGCCTGACCCGCTGAGTTACTCCAGTGTTTTGCGTCCATCTTCGGTTTGGGAACCGTTCCATCCAAGACTGCAAGAAATTGCAGCGAATTGTGGACGCAGCCCAGACCATCACACAAACCAACCTCCCTTCCATTGACTCCATCTACACCACACACTGCGTCGACAAGGCCAGCAGCATCATCAAGGACCAGTCTCACCCTGGCCACTCCGTCTCCCATTGGGCAAGAGGTACAGAAGTGTGAAAACACACACCTCCAGATTCAGGGACAGTTTCTTCCCGGCTGTTATCAGGCAACTGAATCATCCTACCACAACCAGAGAGCAGTCCTGAACTACTATCTACCTCATTGGTGACCCTCAGACTACCCTTGATCGGATTGTACTGGCTTTACCTTGGACTAAACGTTAAAAATATTATCTAGACACAAAAATAGACAATAGACAATAAAGCTGGAGTAACAGGCAGCATCTCTGGTGAGATGGAATGGGTGACGTTTCAGGTCGAGACCCTTCTTCAGACTGGTTGGGGACAAGGTAAATGAGAGATAAAGACGGTGATGTGGAGAGATAAAGAACAATGAATGAAAGATTTGCAAAAAAGTAACGATGATAAAGGAAACAGGCCGTTGTTGGCTGTTTGTTGTGTGAGAACGAGAAGCTGGTGCAACTTGGGTGGGGGATGGATAGAGAGAGAGGGAATGCCGGGGCTACCTGAAGTTGGAGAAATCAATATTCACACCACTGGGCTGTAAGCTGCCCGAGCGAAATATGAGATGCTGTTCCTCCAATTTGCAGCCAGGGTTACTTGAAGTTGGAGTTGTCTTTCTGCTGACTGGATAGCACATAACAAACCTGGCAGGTAGGTTTGCCACTGCTACACAGGTGGGTTTAAACTAAATAGTGGGGGGAGGAGACAAACTGGAGATATAAGGATGGAGTTAAAGTGAAAGAGAGTATAGGAAAAGTTAAGAAAGACACCAGAATTAACGGGGCAGAAAGTTCACAAAGTGATAGGAGATTATGGCCCAAGTGAAATAGGAATCGATGTGAAAGGTGAGGTGGGTAATGGATTAGAAGTATTATATATGAATGAAATAAAGTAGATGAGCTTGAGGCTCAGTTAGAGATTAGTAGATATGACATTGTGTGGATTACAGAGACGTGGCTGCAGGAGGATCGGGCCTGGGAACTGAATATTCAGGGTTATATGTCCTACAGAAAGGACAGGCATGTTGGGCAGAGTAGGTGGGGTAGCCCTGTTGGTGAGGGATGAAATTCAGTCCCTTGCGAGGGGTGACATAGGGACTGACGATGTAGCGTCACTGTGGATAGAATTGAGGAATTGTAAAGGTAAGAAGACACTAATGGGAGTTATCTACAGGCCCCCAAACAGAAGCCTGGATATAGGGTGCAAGTTGCAGCAGGAGTTAAAATCGGCATGGAACAAAGGTACCGTGGTTATGGCAGATTTCAATATGCAGGTTGACTGGGAAAATCAGGTTGGTTCTGGACTCCAAGAAAGGGAGTTTGTGGAGTGCCTCCGAGATGGATTCTTAGAGCAGCTTGTACTGGAGCCTACCAGGGAGAAGGCGATTCTGCATTTAGTGTTGTCTAATGAACCAGATTTAATAACTCAATGTAAAGGAACCGCTAGGAGGTAGTGACCATAATATGATGTTTTAATCTGCAATTTGAAGAGGACAAGGTTAAATCAAAAGTCAGCATGGCAGTTGAACAAAGGGGACTATGAAGGCATGAGAGAGGAGCTGGCCAAGGTCGACTGGAACGGGATCCTAGCAGGAATGACGGTGGTACAGCAGTGGCAGGAATGTCTGGGCATAATCTGGAAAACGCAGGATCATTTCATTCCAAAGAGTAAGAAAGATTCTAAGGGAAGTAAGGGGTGACCGTGGCTGACAAGGGAAGTTGGGGATGGAATAAAACTGAAAGAAAAGGTGTATAACGTAGCAAAGAGTAGCCGGAAGCCAGAAGGTTGGGAAATTTTCAAAGGACAACAGAAGGAAACAAAACGGGCAATACGGGCTGAAAAGATGAAGTACGAGGGTAAGCTGGCCAGCAATATAAAGAAGGACAGTAAAAGCTTCTTTAGGTATGTTAAGAGAAAAAGATTAGTGAAGACAAATGTGGGTCCCTTGAAGGCAGACACAGGTGAAATTATTATGGGGAACAAGGAAATGGCAGAAGAGTTGAACAGGTACTTTGGTTCTGTCTTCACTAAGGAAGACACAAACAATCTCCCAGATGTACTAGAGGACAGAGGACCTATGGAGACAGAGGAACTGAAAGAAATTTGCTTTAGGCGATAAATGGTGTTGGGTCGACTGATGGGACTGAAGGCTGATAAATCCCCAGGGCCTGATGGTCTGCATCCCAGGGTACTCAAGGAGGTGGCTCGAGAAATCGTGGATGCACAGGTGATAATTTTCCAACATTCTATATGTTCTTCAGGATCAGTTCCTGTGGATTGGAGGGTAGCTAATGTTATCCCACTTTTCAAGAAAGGAGCGAGAGAAAACAGGGAATTATAGACCAGTTAGCCTGACGTCGGTGGTGGGGAAGATGCTGGAGTCAATTATCAAAGATGTAATGTCGGCACATTTGGATAGGAGTAAAATGATTGGTCCAAGTCAGCATGGATTTATGAAGGGGAAATCATGCTTGACATCTTCTGGAATTTCTTGAGGATGTGACAAGTAAAATGGATGAAGGGGAGCCAGTGGATGTAGTGTATCTAGACTTTCAGAAAGCCTTTGATTAGGTCCCACACAGGAGATTAGTGAGCAAAATTAGAGCACATGATATTGGGGCAGGTTATTGACATGGATAGAGAATTGGTTGGCAGACAGGAAACAAAGAGTAGGGATTAACGGGTCCCTGTCAGAATGGCAGGCGGTGGCGAGTGGAGTGCCGCAAGGCTCGGTGCCGGGGCCGCAACTATTTACAATATATATTAATGATTTAGATGATGGGATTAAAAGTAACACTAACAAATTTGCAGATGACACAAAGCTGGGTGGCAGTGTGAACTGCGAAGAGGATGCTAGGAGGTTGCAGGGCGACTTGGACAGGTTGAGTGAGTGGGCAGATGCATGGCAGATGTAGTATAATGTGGATAAATGTGAGGTTATCCACTTTGGCGGCAAGAACAAGGAGGCAGATTATTACCTCAATGGGGTCAGATTAGGACAAAGGGAAGTGCAACGAGACGTGGGTGTCCTTGTACACCACTCACTGAAAGTAAACATGCAGGAACAGCAGGCAGTAAAGAAAGCTAATGGCATGTTGGCCTACATAATGAGAGGATTTGAGTATAGGGCTAAAGAGGTCCTTCTGCAGTTGTACAGGGCCCTGGTGAGACCACACCTGGAGTATTGTGTGCAGTTTTGGTCTCTAATCTTTGCTATTGAGGGAGTGCAGCGTAGGTTCACCAGGTTAATCCCCGGGATGGCGGGACTGTCATATGAGGAAAGATTGGAAAGTCTGGGCTTGTATTCACTGGAATTTAGAAGGATGAGAGGGGATCTTATAGAAACATATACAATTATAAAAGCACTGGACAAGCTAGATGCAGGAAAAATGGTCCCAATGTTTGGGGAGGCCAGAACCAGGGGTCACAGTCTACGGATAAGGGATAGGCCGTTTAAAACTGAGATGAGAAAAAACATTTTCACCCAGAGAGTTGTGAATCTGTGGAATTCTCTGCCACAGAAGGCAGTGGAGGACAATTCACTGGATGAATTTAGAAGAGGGTTAGATAGAGCTCGAGGGCAGAGGTTCCCAACCATTTTCATCCCGTTTACTCCTGGCAACTTTTCGAAAGTAAATTTACCCTCACCATGTTTTGTTCAGTAATTTGAGTTTCCACTTCAACCATAATAAAGCAATTGACAAAGGGGAAATTTTAACAAATCCAGAGTCAACAAATTTACCTCCTGGGTAGGGGAAGTTTACCCTCTGCGGGTAAATTCTGAGCGTGGACTGGAGCAGGAATATTTTCATTCGTGGGATGGTGGAACGTGTTTCGTGTTTTCTCAGGCTGGTCATTTGTTTCTGAAGACCCGGGGGTAAATTTACCCCAGGTTGTGAACCCCATGCTCCAGGGGCTAGTGGAATCAAGGGATATGGGGCGAAGGCAGGCACGGGGCACTGATTGTGGATGATCAGCCATGATCAAGAGTCATGCGTGTTTTATTGTCATATGTCCTGGACGTGACAATGACATTCGTACTTGCTGCAGCACAGCACAATATGTGAATATGTAAACATGGTATATAACTGGGGGAAAAAGAAAAAGTTCAATAAATAACAAATAATAAGTCTTTTGCAGCTCAGAGCTCAGAGCTTATTTGTTGTCATGTTTAATAGCCTGATGGCTGTGGTGATGAAACTGTTCCTGAACCTGGACGTTACAGATCTCAAGCTCCTGTACCTTCTTCCCAATGGCAGTGGTGAGATGAGTGTGTGGCCAGGATGGTGTAGGTCCTTGATCATTTTGGCTGCCTTTTTGATCACAATGAATGGCGGTGCTGACTCAAAGGGTCAAATGGCCGCCTCCTGCACCTATTTTCTACGTTTCTAAAAGGTTTTCACTGTACCTCGGTACACATGCCAGTAAAATAAACAGATCCTACATATCACAGGCCGATGGAGAAATGAGTAAAGCCTGCCCAATTACTAGAAAAACACTTTAATGACAGGTGTTCTCATGCGTTAGGAAGGCATACAAAGTACATTAGTGCAGGTACTGGTGGGACTGGCTGCTCTCTGCAGGTCGGCACAGTGGTGCAGCGGTATAGTTGCTGCCTTACAGCACTGCAGACCCGGGCTCAATCCCAACCACAGATGCCTTGTGTACGGAGTTTGCACGCTCTCCCCGTGGGTTTCTCCGAGATCTTCAGTTTCCTCCCACACTTAAAAAGGTTTGTAGGTTAATTGGCTTGGGTTTGTACACTTGTAAATTGTCCCTAGTGTGTGCGTGTGTAGGCTTGTGTTAATATGCGGGTATCGCTGGTTGGTGCAGACTCATAGAAAACAAGTTGCAGGAGGAGGCCATTCGAGCCAGTGCCGCCATTCAATGTGATCATGGCTGATCATCTGCAATCAGTAGCTCTGCACAGACAGTTGGAGATCAGCACTTCCCGAAGCTGCTGCTCTGGGCAGTCGCTGTCCACTGGTGTTCCACAAACATTTTAATATTATTACTGCCTCCACCTACCAATGCCTACATGGTGAAAGTGGGAACTACACAAATACACACTCCGTCTCCCTCAGCCCATCCCATCCGTTCCTGCTTTCTTCCCATATCCCTTGATTCCTTCAGCCCTTAGAGCTAAATCTAACTCTTGAAAACATCCAGTGATTCGGCCTCCACCACCTTCTGTGGCAGAGAATTCCACAGATTCACAACTCTCTGGGTGAAAACGTTTTTCCTCATCTCAGTCATAAATGGCCTACCTCTTATTCTTAAACTGTGGCCCCTGGTTCTGGACTCCCCCAACATGGGTAACATTTTTCCTACATCTCTCTTATCCAATCCTTTAAGAATTGTATGTGTTTGTATAAGATCCCCTCTCATCCTTCTAAATTCCAGTGAATACAAGCCCAGTCGACCCATTCTTTAGCCCTGTCGATCCATTCTTTGACTCTGTGCTGAAAGGCCTGCAACTCGAAACTAAAATAAAAACCTATATTGACACCACAGATGCTGCCCCTCTGGTTCAATAAGTGGAAAACAAGTCACTTCATTAAATCCTACACTGATTCACAGGGAGGGGTTTCACCTCTGCCACAGTGAGCCTCGGCAGTCTGCTGAAACAAGCTGCTGCAAATAAGGGCAGATTGCACTGGAAAGAACACACCCTGTGAATGTGTAGGAAGCAACTGCAGATGATGATTTAATCCGAAGATATAGACACAAAATGCTGGATAGGTGACGTTTCACAGAGTGCTGGAGTAACTCCAAAGGAAAAGGTGACTTTTTCAATCGAGTCTGAAGATGGTCTCAACCCAGAACGTCACCTATCCATGTTCTCCACAGATGCTGCCTGACCCACTGAGTTACTCCAGCACTCTGTGAAACGTCACCTATCCATGTTCTCCACAGATGCTGCCTGACCCGCTGAGTTACTCCAGCACTCTGTGAAACGTCACCTATCCATGTTCTCCACAGATGCTGCCTGACCCGCTGAGTTACTCCAGCACTCTGTGAAACGTCACCTATCCATGTTGTCCACAGATGCTGCCTGACCCGCTGAGTTACTCCAGCACTCTGTGAAACGTCACCTATCCATGTTCTCCACAGATGCTGCCCGACCCGCTGAGTTACTCCAGCACTCTGTGAAACGTCACCTATCCATGTTGTCCACAGATGCTGCCTGACCCGCTGAGTTACTCCAGCACTCTGTGAAACGTCACCTATCCATGTTCTCCACAGATGCTGCCTGACCCGCTGAGTTACTCCAGCACTCTGTGAAACGTCACCTATCCATGTTCTCCACAGATGCTGCCTGACCCGCTGAGTTACTCCAGCACTCTGTGAAACGTCACCTATCCATGTTCTCCACAGATGCTGCCTGACCCGCTGAGTTTCGGGGAATACTGGTATGGTGTAAACACTGGTGAATGGAAATACAACGCTCGTCTGAAAACTCCTGGCTAAACATTCAGAAGCAACCTCATGCACAAGAACATGTTTATCATCAACTTTACATTTTAATAGAAATGGTCTACACAAGTTGTCTGCACAACCTTTGTTTTGAAGAATACAGCTTTAAAAATAAAACAGAGCAACCATTTAAAAAGTCCATACAACACATGGTTTTACTCCTGTTCCAACACGCTGCTGATCCAAGCAAATAGGAAAACAAAGGCAACCCATAATTAAACTCCAGGAAAGATGAAAGAGAACGGAAGAATGTTTTGCAGGTATGGACCCCTTTAGTTCAGACGTAGAGCATTGCTAAGTCTGATAACATCTCCACAAGCGGAAAGAAGCTGCAGAACACTAAACTAAATAGCTGATTAGTGCAGGTATCAGGGGTTATGGGGAGAAGGCAGGAGAATGGGGTTAGGAGGGAGAGATAGATCAGCCATGATTGAATGGCAGAGTAGAGACTTGATGGGCCGAATGGTCTAATTCTGCTTCTATCACTTACGAGCTGTTCAGCCACATTTGTTTTAGATAGTGCGCTTTTCAAAAGAGTCTAGATCGAGGTTGATAGATTTGGCAGGTCAGATTAGGCCGCTAACTCAGTCTTTGGACACTTCTACTGATATTGTGGGTATTTAAAGGGTTCCCCTCCCAGCCTGTGGCCCAACCCAGGCTCCCACACAACCGGGGGTGGGGGGTGGGGCTGGAACGGTGATAGCCCAGGAGGCAGCTTCGGATAAGAGGAGGAGCAAGTTTGAAAGGATGAAAGTAAAGTGCGATGTTTAGTTTGGGCCACCGAGCGAGCACCAGAGCATCTGTAGCGACACAGTTTCTACAGCCATGCTGGAATATTAAACACCTCCACACACACCCTTCCCCCTCCCTCCACACATGACACCAATCGCACAATTATCTATAAATTACTTTGCTTTATTTTGTTTTATGCCATCTATGATATGAAAGTGAGATGCAGTTCTAACAATGAAGAGCACTGGGCAGCCATGGAGAGGGAGAGAGAGACAGAGGGTAATCATCTTTGATAGTTGGTGTGTATATCAGTTGTACCAGCCAGCCTGTTCCAGCTGCTCATATTTAATAGGTAGACAAAAGTGCTGGAGAAACTCAGCGGGTGCAGCAGCATCTATGGAGTGAAGGAACTAGACAACGTTTCGGGACGTCACCTATTCCTTCGCTCCATAGACGCTGCTGCACCCGCTGAGTTTCTCCAGCACTTTTGTCTACCTTTCGATTTTCCAGCATCTGCAGTTCCTTCTTAAACTCTCATATTTAATATATATTTTTTATAACACAGGGTTAATTTCAGTTAGCAGAGCCACAGACGTTGCATCTACAAACCTCGGGCAAGCCAGAGGCCTATGACTAGCTTTTGCTGCTGGAATCTTGTGGCGTGTGAAGAGTACGCTTTACGCTCGACCCGAAACGTCACCCGTTCCTTCTCTCCATAGAAGCTGCCAGCCCCGCTGAGTTACTCCAGCTCGTGGCTGTCTTACACACTCAGAAGCTCTCTCTACCGTTTCAAAAGCACATCACTGCATTCCACTATTTCAAGAAGAAACACTGGATATTGCAAGTTAGCTGCCTGGCCATTTAAACACCCCACAAAGAATCAAAGCTGATTAATAATTCGCTTTAAGATGCGACGGATTTTTTTTTTTTTTAATAAAAGTGACATTGGCAACAATTTATTCTAGTCTGGCCCCCTTTTCCTAAAAGATGCGTTCTACATTAAAACCCATTGTCAAAGTGATCACCACTGCAATTATGTGCAAAATAAAAGCCGTCTCGTTAAAATAAATGAAAGTAGTTGCAGCTCCGATTCAACAGAACACACTGCGTGGTGTTTGTACTCCAGCCACAGCCTGCTGTTCACACCAGACCTGAGCATCCAGCTAGACCCAGGGCCCAGAGCCCAGAGCCGTCCCAGAGGAGTGGCCCCAGTGAACCAGAGGAGCAGACTCAGGGGACCAGAGGGGCTGTCCCAGTGAACCAGAGGAGCAGACAGGGGACCAGAGGGGCTGTCCCAGTGAACCAGAGGAGCAGACTCAGGGGACCAGAGGCGTGGTCCCAGTGAGCCAGAGGAGTTATTCCAGGGGCCCCGAGTGCAGAGCTATATCAGGGTCCCAGAGGAGTGGTCCCAGGGTCCCCAGAGAAGCACGTGAGATCTGGTGCCCAGAGGAGGAGCAAGCCATCAAGGGTTATGGGCAGGAGAATGGGGTTCGGAGGGAGAGATAGATCAGCCACGATTGAATGGCGGAGTAGACTTGATGGGCCGAGTGGCCACATTCTGCTCCTATCCTTACAAACTATGAACGTACCCCAGGGGCCAGAGGAGCATGTCATCTATCCCAGGAGCGTAGGAAGCAGCAACAATGCAGCAGACAGACAGATACACCCCCATTTGCCGTGACTTTTATTTGAAACGGGTCAAATTAAACGGTTGATCATTTTCAGAGGTCGAAACACGTCAAAGGAAGCTCTCCCAGGAACCCAGCGTGAAAGAGCGGAGGCAAAGCCGAGCCCAGGGGCCAGAGGCCTACCCAGGTGAGATATCTGAATGATTGAGAGAGGAGCGGGGGTGGGCGGTGGGGGGGGGGGGGGGGGGGGGGGGGGGGAGAGATAGAGGAAGCAGCAAGATGGCTGGCATGATGGAGGTGTCATCTATCGGACCGTCACCCCCAGCTTCTCCAGCACACGCACCCCCTTCTCCTCATACTCCTGCCGGGTCATCCAGAAGTTGTCCTTGTCTTTCATGATGTCTGCCAGCACCGCCCCTCCCAGGAAGACCATGTGCTTGCGACGAGGAGGGTCCTCGATACGGATCTTGAACTTCTATAGGGGGATAAAAAAAAAACACAAAGCAAAAGGATTAACATTAGAAGGCAGACAAAAATGCTGGAGAAACTCAGTGGGCCAGGCAGCGAAGGAAATAGGTGACCTCTGGTCCTAGACTCCCCCACTAGTGGAAACATCCTCTCCACATCCACTCTATCCAGGCCTTTCACTATTCTGTATGGTTCAATGATGTCCCCCCCTTTCTTCTAAACTCCAGCGAGTACAGGCCCAGTGCTGACAAACACTCATCATAGGTTAACCCACTCATTCCTGGGATCATTCTCATAAACCTCCTCTGGACCCTCTCCAGAGCCAGCACATCCTTCCTCAAATATGGGGCCCACAATTGCTGACAGTAACATTAAGTGCATGTGTAGGAAGGAACTGCAGATGCTGGTTTACACCGAAGATAGGAACAAAGTGGTGGAGTAATTCAGCGGGTCAGGCAGCATCTCCAGAGAGAAACAATGGGCAACTTTTCAGATCGACCAGGAACGTCCCCCATCTTTTTCTCCACAGATGCTGCCTGACCCGCTGAGTTACTCCAGCACTTTGCACCTATCTTTGGTATAGACCAGCATTTGCAATTCTTTGTTTCAACATCCAATGTGAATGGATCAGTGAGACAGTTGGTACCTTTAGGAATGGTTATAAGCACAGGGTTAGTGCAGGTGCAGGGGTTACACAGAGAAGGCAGGAGAATGGGGTTGAGATAAAAAGAAATATCAGCCATGATTGAATGCCAGAGTAGACTTCATAAGACCATGTGATAGGAACAGAATTAGGCCATTCGATCCACAAGTCTACTCCACCATTCAATCATGGCTTGTCTACCTATCTCTCCCTCCTATCCCTATTAACCTGCCTTCTCCCCATAAAAATAGGTGCAGGAGTAGGCCATTCGGCTCTTCGAGCCAGCACCGCCATTCAATGTGATCATGGGGGGGGATGGTAGGTACCTAAGGTTACTTCTAGACTGGGTATTGAGTATTGAGGAAGGGTTAGTTAGCAGTCTTGTTGTGCGTGACCCCTTAGGCAAAAGTGCAACAAAGGTAAAACAGTTATAATGGGTGACTTCAATCTACATGTAGATTGGGTGAATCAAATTGACAGGGGTGCTGAGGAAGAGGGTTTCTTGGAATGTATGCGGGATAGTTTTCTAAACCAACATGTAGAGGAACCAACGAGAGAGCAGACTATTCTAGACTGGGTATTGAGTAATGAGGAAGGGTTAGTTAGCAGTCTTGTTGTGTGTGGCCCCTTGGGCAAGAGTGACCATAATATGGTTGAGTTCTTCATTAAGATGGAGAGTGACATTGTTAATTCAGAAACAAGGGTTCTGAACTTAAAGAAAGGTAACTTTGAGGGTATGAGACGTGAATTGGCCAAGATAGACTGGCAATTGATTCTTAAAGGGTTGACGGTGGTTGTGCAATGGAAGGCATTTAAAGACTGCATGGATGAACTACAACAATTGTTCATCCCAGTTTGGCAAAATAATAAATCAGGGAAGGTAGCGCATCCGTGGATAACAAGGGAAATCAGGGATAGTATCAAAACAATAGATGAAGCATACAAATTAGAAAGAAAAAGCAGCCTACCAGAGGACTGGGAAAAATTCAGAGGAGTCAGAGTCCAACAGAGGAGGACAAGGGCTTAATAGTGAAAGGGAATATAGATTATGAAAGAAAACTGGCAGGGAACAGATGTTTTTTTATAGATATGTGAAGAGAAAAAGATTAGTTAAAACAAATGTAGGTCCCTTGCATTCAGAAACAGGTGAATTGATCATGGGGAACAAGGATATGGCAGACCAATTGAATAACTACTTTGGTTCTGTCTTCACTAAGGAAGACATAAATAATCTGCCGGAAATAGCAGGGGACCGGGGGTCAAATGAGATGGAGGAACTGAGTGAAATCCAGATTAGCCGGGAAGTGGTGTTGGGTAAACTGAATGGATTAAAGGCCGATAAATCCCCAGGGCCAGATAGGCTGCATCCCAGAGTACTTAAGTAAGTAGCCCCAGAAATAGTGGATGCATTAGTGATAATTTTTCAAAACTCTTTAGATTCTGGAGTAGTTCCTGAGGATTGGAGGGTAGCTAATGTAACCCTACTTTTTAAATGAATCGTGGCCGATTAGGAAAAGGGGAGATGCAACGAGACCTGGGTGTCATGGTATACCAGTCACTGAAAGTAGGCATGCAGGTACAGCAGGCAGTGAAGAAAGCGAATGGTATGTTGGCATTCATAGCGAAAGGATTTAAGTAAAAGAGCAGGGAGGTTCTTCTGCAGTTGTACAGGGTCTTGGTGAGACCACACCTGGAGTATTGCGTACAGTTTTGGTCTCCTAATCGGAGGAAAGACATTTTTGCCACAGAGGGAGTACAGAGAAGGTTCACCAGACTAATTCCTGGGATGTCAGGACATTCATATGAAGAAAGACTGGATAGACTCGGCTTGTACTCGCTAGAATTTAGAAAATTGATGGGGGATAGAAACGTATAAAATTCTTAAGGGGTTGGACAGGCTAGATGCAGGAAGATTGTTCCCGATGTTGGGGAAGTCCAGAACAAGGGGTCACAGTTTAAGGATAAGGGGGAAGTCTGTTAGGAACGAGATGAAAAAAACATTTTTCACACAGAGAGTGGTGAATTTGTGGAATTCTCTGCCACAGAAGGTAGTTGAGGCCAGTTCATTAGCTATATTTAAGAGGGAGTTAGATGTGGCCCTTGTGGCTAAAGGGATCGGGGGTATGGAGAGAAGGCAGGTACAGGATACTGAGCTGGATGATCAGCCATGATCATATTGAATGGCGGTGCAGGCTCGAAGGGCCGAAAGGCCTACTCCTTCACCTATTATCTATGTTTCTATGTTAAGGGAGATGATGAGGAGGGACATACAAACGAGGCCTTCTCAACAGAGAGCAGGACAACATTCTACTGTGTACTTTTATCCGTACAACGGAGGAGAGATGGACATGAACGTCCCTACAGATGCAGTGCATGGTGTGAAGGGTGTGGCGCAACACATCTCTGGCTCATAAACAATGGGGCGACTGGGCTTGTATTCACTGGAACTTAGAAGGATGAGAGGGGATCTTATACAAACATATAAGTTTATTAAAGGCTAGATGCAGGAAATATGTTCCCCATGTTGGGGGAGTCCAGAACCAGGGGCCACACACTTTAAGAACAAGGGGTCGGCCATTTAGGACAGAGATGCAGAAAACCTTTTTCACCCAGAGAGATGTGAATCTCTGCCACAGAAGGCAGTGGAGGCCAATTCACTGGATGTTTTCACGGAGTTAGATTTAGCTCTTAGGTTCAAACGGCATCCAGGGATATGGGGAGAAGGCAGGAACGTGGTACCGATTGTAAATCAGCCATGATGATATTCAATGGCGGTGCTGGCTCGAAGGGCGAATGGCCTACTCCTGCACCTGTTGTGTATGTTTGTGTGTTTGTAAGGCAGTGTGTATGGAGTGAGCAAGGGTAGACTTACAGAGAGCTTCTCCACATCCCCCTTGAGTACACGCTCCAGGTACAGCTGCTTGAGTTCACGCTCCAGACGGGAGGGCAGACCCGGGTACATGGTGGAGCCCCCCGACAGCACGATGTGTTTGTAGAAATCAGACCTGCAAAAGGTGCACACAGCCACACAGATTACTACAGCATCGTAACTGGAACTCTGAACCGCAAAGACACAAGAGTGTGTTCTGCTGCATCAACACCAACTGAAGCATTCGCCGACAACCTGATCATTGCAACACAGTCTGACAACACAGAACAGGCCCTTCGGCCCTACTCAGCCATGCCAACCCAAATACCTAATCTAGGCTAGTTCTATTTACCCACATTTGGCCCACATCTCTCTAAACATTTCCTTTCCACGTACCAATCCAAATGTCTTTTCAATGTTGTTAGAGCATTCTGCCTCAACTACCTCCTCTGGTAGCTTGTTCCATACACCCACCACCCTCTGTATGGAAATGTTACCCCTCAGAATCCGATTAGATCTTTCCCCCCTCACCTTAAACCCATGTCCTCTGATTCTCGATTCCCCTACTCTGGGTAAGAGACTCTGTGCATCTACCCAATCCGTACCTCTTATGATTTTATACACCTCTATAAGATCACCCCCTTCATCCTCCTGCCCTCCAAGGAATAGATCCCTCCAAACCTGTCGTATCCATGTACCTGTCTAACTAGTTCTTAAACATTGAGACAGTCCCAGCCTCAACTACCTCCTCCTATGGCAGCTTGCTCCATACACTCACCACCCTGTGTGTGGTTTAGATGTTACCAAACAAGCGAAGGTTCCCCAGATGTGTGAGGCTCATGTACCTGGTGTCGATATCCGCAGCCTGGATGGTATTGAAGAGCAGCTCAGCAACGCCAACGCCCTCAACGTTAATGAGATGAGGTTGAAACAATGCTTCTGCCGCTTCAAAGCGCTCCCCTCCGACCTTAATCACCCGACCGTCTGGAAGCTAAATACATTCAGTGTTACAAACTCCAACCCTGATACAGTGCACACGTCTACAGAGGAGCTGAGCATCGTGACATGCCTCATCACAAGCTTCGGCAGCAGTAGAGGCATTGCGGAGATTTACTTGTGTCCACAACAATGTTCTGGGCCCTGGGCAGATCACAGATGTGAACAGCCAGGAATGTCGTCAAGTCACTTTTATTTCTACAGTGTAGGAGGTACTAACGTTATACAACAGTGGTTCATAGATTAAGTACATACATAAATACATAGAGCCCTCGCTCAGAGGACGTCAAGAAAGGCTTGAGAGTTAAGATGAGTTTTTAGTCTCGACTTAAAGGAGTGGATGGAGGGGGCAGTTCTGATGGGAAGAGGGATGCTGTTCCACAGCCTAGGAGCTGCAACCGCAAAGGCGCGGTCGGTCGCCCCTGAGCTTATGCCTAGACCGCGGGATGTTCAGTAACCCCAAGTCGGCCGATCTGAGGGATCTGGAGGTGGTGCGGTGGGTGAGCAGACTTTTGATGTCAACCACTACTTGGGAGGGACATCGGAGTTTAGAGATACAGCATAGAAACAGGCCCCTTGGCCACCAGAGTCCACACCAACCAGCGATCACCCATCACACAGGTTCTGTCCTGCACAATTTTACACAAGCCATTATCCTAAATACCCCTTGGTGCAGAATTGGAGTTGGATTCATGGGAGTTGGTCTTGTAGGAGAGAATGCTCCTCAAACTGCGGAGCATCCTGGACAATACAGCTCACCCCCTCCGTGACACACTGGTCAACCTGAGGAGCACCTTCAGCAACAGACTGGTTCCACCAAGATGCAGCACAGAACGCCACAGGAGATCCTTCTTCCCTGCGGCTATCAAACTGTACAACTCCTCCCCCTTCTGTCGTGGGGTAGACCGAGACCGACTCCCCTCTCCTCC
The DNA here is from genome assembly GCA_963514005.1 of Raja brachyura. Next base: position 33,678 of record CAUPSL010000246.1, read on the forward strand.
ATTCCTCTCCTCCCCTCTAATCTTTGCACATCCCCAATCCTTTCCACTGGACACTTTTGTGTATTTATGACTGTTGGCCTGGGATAAATAAAGTTCTATTGTATCGTATCGTACAAACTCGGTACAATCTTAAAGGTAGCGGAGTCAGGGGATATGGGGAGAAGGGGGTACTGATTGGCGATGATCAGCCATGATCACATTGAATGGCAGTGCTGGCTCGAGGGGCCAAATGGCACCGATTGTCTATTGTCTACAGACAGCGCCGGTAATCAGGATTGAACTCTGTTCTCTGGAGCTGTGAGGAAGCGACTCTACCTCTGCGCTACTGTGCCTCCCCATAGAAACATAGAAAATAGGTGCAGGAGTAGGCCATTCGGCCCTTCGAGCCTGCACCGCCATTCAATGTGATCATGGCTGATCATCCAACTCAGTATCCCGTACCTGCCTTCTCTCCATACCCCCTGATCCCTTTAGCCACAAGTGCCACATCTAACGCCCTCTTAAATATAGCCAATGAACTGGCCTCAACTACCTTCTGTGGCAGAGAATTCCAGAGACTCACCACTCTCTGTGTAAAGAATGTTTTCCTCATTTCGGTCCTAAAGGAATTCCCCCTTATCCTTAGACTGTGACCCCTTGTTCTGGACTCCCCCAACATCGGGAACAATCTTCCAGCATCTAGCTTGTCCAACCCCTTAAGAATTTTGTAGGTTTCTATAAGATCCCCCCTCAATCTTCTAAATTCCATCGAGTACAAACCGAGTCTATCCAATCTTTCCTCATATGAAAGTCCTGACATCCCATGTGAAAGATGCTGGAGTAAAACAAGTGGAATCAAATGCAGCCGCAACACCGCCCTTCCACACCGTACAAGTTACCATCTACTTGTGGTTGACAACTACTGGACCATTAGAGTAGACAAAAATGCTGGAGAAACTCAGCGGGTGAGGCAGCATCTGTGGAGAGGAGGAATAGGTGACTTTTCGGGCCGAGACCCAAAAGGGTCTCGTCCCGAAACGTCGCCTATCCTTCTCCCGAAAGGGTCTCGACCCGAAACATCACCTATTTCCTTCACACCATAGATGCTGCCTCACCCGCTGAGTTTCTCCAGCATTTTTGTCTACCTTCAATTATCCAGCATCTGCAGTTCCTTCTTAAACACACTGGAACCATTACACAGCAGCCAGCAACAACTATCCGCAGCCTAGATCCATGACCTTGTGCTGGCCAGAGGTTGCGCACACATGGGGGTGGCAGTCAGATGACACTTGTATCTCGACCAAAGGCAGCAAACACTTCTACTCAAATTAGGTCCAGGAAATGTCAAGCGTTTAGCAAGGAACTAGATGCTGGTTTACACCACTGGTAGACACAGAGTGCTGGAGTAACTCAGCGGGTCAGGCAGCATCTCCGGAGGAAAATAATAGGTGACGTTTAAGGTGAAGAAGGGTCCCGACTCAGAACGTTACCTATTATTTTTCTCCAGACATGCTGCCTGACCCGCTGAGTTACTCCAGCACTCTGTGATTACATAAGGAACCGTCATTGTTATATTTAAAGATAAAATTACTGCCAGGCAAGGCATCATTTGGAATTGTGACAAGAAACAACTTCAATCTTAAGCTAAGCTCAGGTGGCAGGGCGAGGTGACAAGGCAACATCATCACCCTGCCTCAAACCCATGGTCTATAGTGATTAAATGACCCTTGATAACCCAGAGAGCGTGTGGTAGCATGCAGGAGGGACAGCAAATGCAACATATAGTCCTGGCCCAGGGAGTAGATTCATAGCACGGCAATGTACAGACTCCCTCCTCACTCTACCTCACCTGGCATCAGTGCAGGTGTCAGGGGTTATGGGGAGAAGGCAGGAGAACGGGGTTGAGAGGGAGAGATAGATGCCATGATTGAATGGCAAGGTAGACTCGATGGGCCGAGTGGCTTAATTCTGCTCCTATCATTTATAAACTCAAGAGGCATGGAATCAGAAGAAACAGAGACATTAGGTGCAGGAGTAGGCCATTCGGCCCTTCGAGCCAGCATTGCCATTCAATGTGATCATGGCTGATCATCCCCAATCAGTACCCCGTTCCTGCCTACTACGCATATCCCCCGACTCCGCTATCTTTAAGAGCCCTATCTAGCTCTCTCTTGAAAGTATCCAGAGAACCGGCCTCCACCACCCTCTGAGGCAGAGAATTCCACAGACTCACAACTCTCTGTGAGAAAAAGTGTTTCCTCATCTCAATCCAAATGGCTTACCCCTTATTCCTAAACTGTGGCCCCTGGTTCTCGACTCCCCCAACATCGGGAACATGTTTCCTGCCTCCAGCGTGTCCAAGCCCTTAACAATCTTATATGTTTCCGTGACTCGGTGAGCTGAATCTAACGCTGTCTCGAGACAGTCAGACTAGAACTAAAATAAGCAAAGCACAACTTCTCTGGAGTAGAGAAAGAGCCGGGTGAAATATGACAACATTTAGAATTGTAAAGGCTTTGGATAAAGGTAGATGGAGGTGATCGTGTAGATCAGGGGCAAGTATTGATCAGTCACATCCTCACTTGCTGCTGTGATGTTATGAAGGGCATGAAGTACAAACTGCCGCAGGGTACGTACTGTGTAGGACTCCACCAACACGGTGGTCTCCAGCGCTAGTTTCTGCTCCTGTTCAATGTTGTAGCCCACGTAACACAGCTTCTCCTTCATCATCCGCACCGTCTCAAAGTCAGCTGAGTGGTTGAAGGCATATCCCCGCAGCAGCAGCAACTGGGGAACGAGAGACATGTTAGTGGTGGCCGCACCCCTCCCACAGCCTCACCCCCCCCCCCCCACACAGCCTCATCCCCCCCCCCCCCCCACCATCCATATCCCCGCAGCAGCAGCAACTGGGGAACGAGAGACATGTTAGTGGTGGCCTCACCCCTCCCACAGCCTCATTCCCCCCCCCCCCCCACCATCCATATCCCCGCAGCAGCAGCAACTGGGGAACGAGAGACATGTTAGTGGTGGCCTCACCCCTCCCACAGCCTCACCCCCCCCCCCCCCCATCCATATCCCCGCAGCAGCAGCAACTGGGGAACGAGAGACATGTTAGTGGTGGCCTCACCCCTCCCACAGCCTCATTCCCCCCCCCCCCCCCCACCATCCATATCCCCGCAGCAGCAGCAACTGGGGAACGAGAGACATGTTAGTGGTGGCCTCACCCCCTCCCGCAGCCTCATCCCCCCCCCCCCCCACACAGCCAACCCGCCCCCCCCCCTACATTCCTGCAGCAGCAGCAGCAACTGGGGAACGAGAGACATGTTAGTGGTGTCCTCACCCCTCCCACAGCCTCATCCCCCCCCACCACACAGCCTCATTCCCCCCCCCCCCATCCATATCCCCGCAGCAGCAGCAACTGGGGAGCGAGAGACATGTTAATGGTGCCCTCACCCCTCCCTTTCTTCACCCACCCCCCCACAGCCTCACGCCCCCCATCCATATCCCCGCAGCAGCAGCAACTGGGGAACAACAGATATGTTAGTGGTGTCCACAACCCACGGCCTCACCCCACCCCCCCACATCCCCCACAGCTAACCCTCCCTCCCCATGCCCCCACAGTAGCAGCACCTGGGAAATCAGACATGTTAGTGGTGTCTCCCCCAACCACCCTTCTCACGCAGCAGCAGCAGCTACTGGGGAATAAATGTGGCGTAGCTGCAATTCCGCCCGTTGACAGCAGATGGCAGTGCAGCTCCACCTGGTGGTGAGGTGAGTAGTTCCACCACTCCGGCCATCTGCCCATCAAACACCCTCCTTGCCTGTGTCCACCTATTACCTGCCGAGCTTTGTCCGACCGCTGTCCTCTCTTCCAGCTCACAGAACCCCCCCCCCCCCCGCCTGCCCTCCAAAATAAGTTTGAAGGGCCCCCGACTCAAAACCTATTTGTGTTCTCCAGCGATGCGGCCCGACGCACTGAGATACTACAGCACTTTGTGTAATTGTAAGTGAACTGGCATCTGCAGTTCCTTGTTGTTACAGGAGAGGGAGTCGCCAGGAGCTGGAATTGCAGACGCTGGAACCCTGCGCTAAATCACAAAGTGCTGGAGGAACTCAGCGTGTCAGGCAGCATCTGTGGAGGGAATGGACTGGTGACGTTTCAGATGCCTGTCCATCTGTGGTGGAGATCCAGGTGAAGAGAGATTGAAAACGAGCTGGAAATGATGCATCAGGAGTGGGAGAGGCGGGCATGGAAATCATGGAATAATGTGGCGAGGGAGAGATGAGAAGGTGCAGGGAAAATTCGAGGCATGATCTGAAACTAGTGACAAAAAATGGTGGAGGAGCAACGAAGGTTGTCAAAGAACACAGCAGGATGAAGACTAATGCAGGGCCCTAGTGAGACCTCACCTGGAGTTTGTGCGCAGTTTGTCTCCTAATTTGAGGAAGGACATTCTTGCTATTGAGGGAGTGCAGCGTAGATTTATAAGGTTAATTCCCGGGATGGCGCGACTGTCATATGCTGAGCGGCTGGACTTATATTCACTGGAATTTAGGATGAAAGGATATCTTATTGAAAGATATAAGATTATTAAGGGTTTGGACGCAAGAGGCAGGAAACATGTTCCCGATGTTGGGGGAGTCCAGAACTGAGGGCCACAGTTTAAGAATAAGGGGTAAGCCATTTAGAATGGAGATGAGGAAACACTTTTTCACACAGAGTTGTGAGTCTGTGGAATTCTCTGCCTCAGAGGGTGGTGGAGGCGGGTTCTCTGGATACTTTCAATAGAGAGCTAGATAGGGCTCTTAAAGATAGCCCGGGGAGACAGGGAACAGAGAGATACAGAGCATTTGCAGGCTGATAGGATTAGTTTAATGTGGCATCATAGTGCAGGAACAGTAGACCGAAGGGTCTGTTTCTACACTGTACTGTACTTTGTTTAATCAGAGTATCAAGAGACCAAAACAAAGGGGAACTCATTGCCACAGAAGGATGTGGAGGCCAAGTCAATGGATATTTTTAAGGCTGTTGGACAGATTCTTCATTAGTACGGGTGTCAGGGGTTACGGGGAGAAGACATGAGAATGGGTTAGGAGGGAGTGATAGATCAGCCATGATTGAATGGCGGAGCAGACTTGATGGGCCGAATGTCCCAATTCTGCTCCTATCACTTCTGAAAGTCAGTTGAAGAGAAGTAATTTATAGCTCTCCAGAGATGCTGCCTCGCCCGCTGAGTTTCTCCAGCATTCTTGTTTACCTACAGTCAATGACCTGGTGATTCGAGCATTTGGCTGTTATAAATTTGCAGACCAAATGAGTAGACAAACTTCTAAGTGTGGTATAACAAAAACTACAGACGATCAGTCTGCGTCACCAAGATTGAAAATGCAGAAGAATCTTTGTCCACCCTGAAAGCAGCGAACATGGAACTTGTTTCCAGCTATATGACTCAACGCTGCTTGTGGTAGTGAGGTCCAGCTAAATATACATGCATGGGAGATGGGCAGTGATGAATGCTGGTGGTGTTAGCAGCAGGAGCATGGACAGGGGGCTTTAATGGAGTACGACCATTATTGGACAAGATGGCTTGTTTCTCGGTTGCTAATTCTGCGTAAAATCCAAGTACAAGCTCATACACCTTATTCAAAGAGCCAAGCCCTCCCTGGTCCAAACAAGCTACCAAGCTTCACGCCTTTATAACAAGAGGAGTTGAGTATAGGAGCAAAGAGGTCCTTCTGCAGTTGTACAGAGCTTGTATGAGACCACACCTGGAGTATTGTGTGCAGTTTTGGTCCTCTAATTTGAGGAAGGACATTCTTGCTATTGAGGGAGTGCAGCGTAGGTTTACAAGGTTAATTCCGGGGATGGCGGGACTGTCATATGCTGAGAGAATGGAGCGGCTGGGCTTGTACACTCTGGAGTTTAGAAGAATGACAGGGGATCTTATTGAAACATATAAGATTATTAAGGGTTTGGACAAGGTAGAGGCAGGAAACATGCTCACAATGTTGGGAGAGTCCAGAACCAGGGGCCACAGTTTAAGAATAAGGGGTAAGCCACTTAGAACGGAGACGAGGAAACACTTTTTCACCCAGAGAGCTGTGAGTTTGTGGAATTCTCTGTCTCAGAGGGCGGTGGAGGCAGGTTCTCTGGATATTTTCAAGAGAGAGCTAGATAGGGCTCTTAAAGATAGCGGAGTCTGGGATATGGGGGGGGGGGGGGGGGGGAGGCAGGAACGGGGTACTGATTGTGGATGATCAGCCATGATCACATTGAATGGCGGTGCTGGCTCAAAGGGCCGAATGGCCTCCTCCTGCACCTATTGTCTATCGTCATTCAATCTATCTCACCCTCTCAACCGCATTGTCCTGCCTTCTCCCTGCAACCCCTGACACCGTACTAATAGTTTTCAAGTGTTCACAAACTGAATCACGTTTTCAGCTGATGTGGTGACAAGTGATACGGGACGGATTGTAGGAACATCTTGTTGCCGACACGCCAGAAAGCATGGCCACCAAGGAGCGGTCGTAAGAGAACAAGCACTGACGGACTATTTCCCTCGAGGCAAACAAAGCAATGGAGATTTGTGGTCACCTTAATGAGGTATCGGGTAATGTCCCTGCCGGCGATGTCCAGTCTCCGTGTTAGATGCGGTAATGAAAAGCCTTCGTAAACAGGACAGATGTGGGTCACACCATCGCCAGAGTCCACGACAACGCCCGTCAGTAAACCTGGGGGGGGGGGGGGGGGGAGCAAGAGAGATCCCACAATTAGTCACACAACATGAACACAAATACATTCTCCTGGAAGCACTGAAGTGTACTGGGGCATTTAACACAAGGCTTGATCAGAACGGGTGTCCAGGGTTACGGGGAGAAGGAAGGCAGGAAATGGGATTAGATGGGAGGGACCAGCCATGGCGGAGTAGACTGGATAGGCCGAATGGCCTAATTCTACCACTAAAACCTATGAACACACAGACTCCAGGTGTGAACCGGCAGTGTGAGTCACTCATCAGCTGTAGTCTCACAGCACAAGCTGCTGGAACACAGGAATACTTCCCTGTTGTTTATCCCTTGTTTGGGAAGTCCACAACCGCAGCTAGCACAAGGCAACACTCTGCTGGGATATACTGAGGAGGCTGGGCATGTGCAGACTGGATTGTAATCCATACCCCATTGGGAAGATGCATTCCAGGGAGTCTCCAGCAATCGTCTCTTTGATCAGTTCAATATCTTGTTGATAGAGCTGCTATCTTTTTTGTTTAATTCAAAAGAAACTTTAGAGTAAAATAATAGATACAATACATTTGCAGGTACTGTGCAAAAATCCTTCCCACATTCTGGGAGGCTAAACATACACCCATTGTGTCGTAGTGTGGTCTTTGCAAAAGTTGCCATTCATGTGGCCTCCCTGAGGTGATCTCCCTTCCCTTGTGTGAGGGGTGTCCCCACCACACCCTGACACCCCGTGTCCAGCAGCAGAAGGAGCCAGACCGTGGCCCTCCCCCACAGGGCCTTGGCGTTGGCTGCACCGAGCTTCAGTGCGTCCCTCAGCATGGACTCCTGCAGTCTGGAGGGGCCCAGTCGGCAACATTCCCTGACGGACATCTCACTCTGCTATCAGAGAAGGCATTGTTCCTCAATCTCCAATAGATGCCAATAGCTGGACGATCCAAACACCATTGGCACAGGGTCTTCCAAAACCACCTTCTACCCATGAAACTTTTGTACCTCCAACTGCACCACAATAGACACTAGGTGCAGGAGTAGGCCATTCGGCCCTTCGAGCCAGCACCACCATTCAATGTGATCATGGCTGATCATCTACAATCAGTACCTCGTTCCTGCCTTCTCCCCATATCCCTTTGACTCCACGTTCTTTAAGAGCTCTATCAAGCTCTCTCTTGAAAGCATCCAGAGAACTGGCCTCCACTGCCTTCGGAGGCAGAGAATTCCACAGACTCACAACATCTGGGTGAACGCAAACGGTGAGTGCAGTCTGTAGAACACCAACATTCCCCACCGCACTCCAACCAATCCAATGTCACCATCATCTATGACTCCAAACTGCCTTGGCCAAGCATGGCCACTGGAAGCATCAGCATCCAATGACCCATCAAGCTGCTGACCTCCCCACTATCAGAGAAAACATCAAGCCCGTAATGCCACCAGTCTGAAGAAGGGTCCCGAACACAAAACGTCACCCTTTCCTTCTCTCCAGAGATGCTGCCTGTCCCACTGAGTTACTCTTGGAAATGGTAGACAAAATTGCTGGAGAAACTCAGCAGGAGCGGCAGCATCTATGGAGCAAAGGAAATAGGCAACGTTTCGGGCCGAAACGTTGCCTATTTCCTTCCGGGTTTCAGGCCGAAACGTTGCCTATTTCCCTCGCTCCATAGATGCTGCCGCACCCGCTGACTTTCTCCAGCAATTTTGTCTACCTCCGATTCTTCAGCATCTGCAGTTCCTTCTTGAACATACTCTTGGAAATGATCAGACTCACTCATAGTGATTAGAATCCATAGTCTTTTATTAGCATCTCTGTAGAGGAAACACAAGGTGCTTTCATCTCCACATGCAGATAGAGAGCGAGAGAGATCTAATAAGCCTGTGGGCAGAGCAATAGTATGAGTGATACTAATCCACAGTTACTCCAGCATTTTGTGGCATCTCACTGTTGGTCCAACAAGACTATTTCCTCTTTGGGAAGTTTGTCATTCTCCACTTCTGACTCGAGTGTTGATACATTTATTTTCCAATGCTGGGATCTGCTGGCAACATGTTCCTCCTCCACATCACCCTGCAACACATGTACAACCCCCACCCCAAACCCGTCAACCAGCCTTGTTGCGGCACCTCCTTCTAATCCAAAGGCCACAGCCACTGTTCCGTCTTGTCCTGCCACAGCAGAAGTAAAGACTCTTCTCCGTACTCGTCTTCCTCAAATCCCACTTCACTTTTGTAGTAGAAAATATCTTGCCTGCTTTCTTCAGCTGTTTAACTAATTAACTACCCCACTTTGAGGGAATCAGAGACAGTGCAGTAAGTAGCCACTTGAGGCTTTGAAGAATAGACAATAGACGCAGTAGGCCATTCGGCCCCTCGAGCCAGCACCGCCATTCAATGTGATCATGGATGATCATCCCCAATCAGTACCCCGTTCCTGCCTTCTCCTCATATCCCCTGACTCCGCTATCTTTAAGAGCCCTATGTAGCTCTCTCTTGAAAGTATCCAGTGAACCGGCCTCCACCGCCCTCCGAGGCAGAGAATTCCACAGACTTGCAACTCTGTGAGAAAAAGTGTTTCCTCATCTCCGTTCTAAATGGCTTACCCCTTATTCTTAAACTGTGGCCCTTCTTAAACTGCAGTTCCTTCTTAAGCAGTCTTAACTTTGCCAAGTTCAAACCTGCCCCAGAACTAGACTTTCTAAAATCTTTGTATCTTTATTAAAAGGTGCAACTTTTACCAGCAAAATGCTACAGACCCCCCCCCCCCCATCCCATACACAGGCCTTGAGGTAACCATTCAATGGTTTGTGACTCGACACTCTGGATGGGCGATGCAGGATGATATGCTAATGAAGTTCTTCATTGTGCAAGTGTTTAATTTACATCTAATTAAATGTTAACATTTCAGCTATGGAGATACGGCACCAAGTACGTACCTTGAGCATACAACGTCAGCACAGCCTGGATGGCAATGTATACGCCGTTAAACTGGTATGTCTCAAACATCACCTGAAAGAAAGAAAAGAGTATGTACATTTGCCCAGTTGACTGCCACACGTCAAACACAACTCTGATTATTGGTTATTGGCTGCCACCTTCCCTCCATTGATGAACTACACACTGCAAGGGCCAGGAAGCGAGCGGGTAAGATCATCGCAGACCCCTCTCACCCTGGCCACAAACTCTTTGAATCACTTTCCTCTGGAAGGCGACTCCGGACTGTCAAAGCTGCCACAGCCAGACATAAAAACAGCTTTGCTCCACGAGTAGTTGCTCTACTCAACAACCAAAAATCTGTAGCCTCCTTTTGCTCTGGTATTTTATTTAATTCACATGTTTAATCGATAATGTTTTATTATTAATGTTTAATGTTTTATGTGTCATTCCTAACTGTCACTGTATGTCATTGTTGTCACTTGCGGGTGGAGCACCAAGGCAAATTCCTTGTATGTGAATACTTGGCCAATAAACTTATTCATTCATTCGTTCATTGATTAACATCTACTTGATTATACCCATGTACAAGTAGCTCCTTTCACTCTTTGCTCAGTTTTAAATGTCCACAAATTAAATGAGCAATAGAGGATTGCTTTCAGAGCACGTTGGATAATCGCATTACCAAATCAACAGCCACTACCACAGCGACAGGATTGAAGTGAATCATTGAACAATATATCTAAGGAAGAATTGCATGGAAACAGGCCCTTCGGCCCACCAAGTCCACGTCAACCATTGACCATCCGTTTACTTTACCAGTTTACAGGCCGAACTTGCCCGCACCGGCCAATAATGCCCCAGCTACACTAGTCCCACCTGCCTGCACTTAGCCCATATCCCTCCAAGCCTGCCCTATCCATGTACCAGTTTAACTGTTTCTTAAATGTTAGGATAGTCCCAGCCTCAACTACCTCCTCTGGCAGCTTTTTCCATACACCCACCACCCTTTGCGTGGAAAAGTTAACCCTCGGATTCCTATTAAATCTTCACCCTTCTCCTTGAACCTATGTCCCCTGGTCCTCGATTCCCCCACTCTGTGCGTCTACCCTCGTGACATTTAGCAATGGTTATAACCACAGGCTTAGCACGGGTGTCAGGGGCTATGGGGAGTAGACTTGAAGGGCCGAATGGCCTAATTCTGCTCCTATCACTTATCAACCGCAGGCGGAGATCAGAGAGATTCTACAACTAGTGGGTCCTATCACAGCTTTGCTGTACGGTGTTAAATTAAGCACTTAATGGAAGAATAACCCCATCTAAAGAATTAAAAGGTACAGAGTCCTTCAGATGTCTTGGCTTACCTCAACCAAAGACATACTCCTTCCCCAAAACGTTGAGCAGGCTTGGCTGCAGAGAGCTCGAATATTATCTGCGCAGCAAGTGATTGAAGTCCTGACATCCCAGTTGCAAAGACTAATGACAGGCCACAGAGAGAGGGAGAGGGGGGTAGAGTGCAGAAAGTTGTTGGTGAATTATAATTTTCTCTGGGGCATCCATAAAATGATCGAGCTTTACTTTAATGTATTATGTTTGTCCCTTCACCCCGTCTCCTGGTATTCAGGGCAATAGACAATAGGTGCAGGAGTAGGCCATTCGGCCCTTTGAGCCAGCACCGCCATTTAATTTGATCATCCCCAATCAGTACCCCGTTCCTGCCTTCTCCCCATTTCCCCCGACTCCGCTAGCAGTGGGGAAACTGCTGCTCAAGGCAGCACTGTTCTGATCAAGGAGGGGTGGCATGATGTTGCAGCGGTAGTGTTGCTGCCTTACAGCGCCAGAGACCCCGTTTACATCCTATCTGGATGGCGTTTGTACGTTCTCCCCATGACCTGCGTGGGTTTTCTCCGGGTACTCCAGTTTCCTCTCACTCCACACACGTGCAGGTTTGTAGGTTAATTGGCTTTGGTAAAATTGTCCCTCCTGTGTGGAATAGTGCTGATGTACGGGGTGATCGCTGATCGACACAGACTCGGTGGGTCGATGGGCCTGTTTCCATGCTGTATCTCTAAAGTCTAGAGTCATGAAAATCTGTAATAACTCAGACTCAAGTTGAAGTTTGTGATCAGTCAGGAAAAACTTTAACAGCTGGTGATACACAAATAAATGAACTGCTTGCGGCTGGCTTTGCCAGCAGGTTCACAAGGGCCTCAGCACCAGGAAATGAGTCATTAACTCTGGTGAGATCAGCAAATGACTATATTTAGTCATCTTACATCTGCAGGATGTGCTGCACCAATGCTGTGTGTTCTCCTCCTTCACATCAGAATTACCACAAAATGCACAAGTTTCATCTTCCCCAACTTACAGAGGAGAACCCCAAACCTTGGCAGCGATGAGCAAGCACCTCCACGTCGGCACGGTGGCGCAGCGATAGAGTTGCTGCCTTACAGCGAGAGCAGCACCGGAGACCCGGGTTCCATCCCGACTACAGGCGCTGTCTGTACGGAGTTTGTACGTTCCCCCCGCGACCTGCGTGGGTTTCCTCCCACATTCCAAAGACGTGCAGGTTTGTAGGCTTGATAAATGTAAAAATTGCCCGTAGTGTGTGTAGGATAGTGTAAATGTGCGGGGATCACTGGTCGGCGCGGACCCGGTGGGCTGAAGGGCCTGTTTCCATTCTATCTCAAAACTAAACTACCGACCACCGTCTCACCATCTCACCAAACCCCAAAGTGACAGGATGCAACCTAGAACCACAATATTGTACTATCTAGATTTAGGCCCACAGACCATGCCGAACAACAATGCCTTTTATCTCATCCGCTCCCCACACACGAGGAGCAATTAACTCACAAACCCGCACATCTCTGGAAAGCGTGGTCACAGAGAGAGCATGCAAACTCTGCACAGACAGCAGCCGAGGTCAAGGTGGAATGCAGGTTTCTGGGGTTGAGGCAGCAGCTCTATCTACCAGCTGCGCCACCCATGAGTATTAAGGCAGTGGAAGATACCACAATGCCAGCAAACAAGTTGCCAGCAATGACCCTAAAGGTGCAGCAGATATTTTCACACGCACCATCACTGCTGGGAAGCAGGATTATTTAAACTATAGAAGTGGTATCTCGTATTCTGTAAAACGACATTAGGATGCAGTTTGTTTCTGGTTTTTTAGCGCTGTGCGAGTGTGTGCGTGCGGGTGTACCCCACATCATCTGTTTGCACACATTTATCACATGTTTATTAAAAGATTCAAGCAGAGCCAATTACTCAAATGACATTCATTAAAAAGATCAGACAAGGATATTAAACCATAGTCAGAATATTAATAAACTGTTCCTAAATAATAAACTAAAAAATTAGGCCATTCGGCCCATCACGTCTATTCCACCATTCAATCATGGCTGATCTATTGCTCCCTCCTAACCCCATTCTCCTGCCTTCTCCCCACAACCTCTGACATTTTGAAATTTGCAGCACTGCTCCCCCACCCAACGTCATCTTATCTCACTTCTGTCTGCAAATGTTTCCCTTGACCAGAAACCATGTTGACCCGTGCAGGACATAATTTAGTTCAGTTTATTGTCACGTGCACGGAGGTACAGTGAAAAGCTTTTTGTCGCGTGCTAACCAGTCAGCGGAAAGACAATACATGATTACAATCGACAGTGTATTGATACACGATAAGGGAACAACATTCAGTGCCAGGTGAAGCCCGCAAAGTCTGACCAAGGTTAGACAGAGGGCCATAAAGTGCAAGCACCTGAAAAGGAAGTGTAAAAAGATTTTTTACAACATTTCCGCCGCCCCCCAACCCACACTCCTATCCAAAACATGTTTGTTTGAGACTTAAATGAAGGAAAAGCATTCCAGGCTGCTGAATTTGCTGCACAGCAGCAAATATGACATCTTGTGTCCTTTATCTGTGCTCTGCGGACGGCTTGATTGCATCCGTGTACAGTCTTTTCTTTGACAGAATAGCTTTTCACTGTACCTTGAACGTCTTGGACTCGATGCCACTGGATCCTGACCCAGATCTGTCAAGGACCCCACGTGGGGTGGCTGTCTGTGCACCAGTCTCCCCACGTTAAACAAAGTCACGCACGGGCGTCCTCCAACCCTGGAGACACCCATGGCCAGCCATGACCCAAGGGGACCCAAGAAAGAAGATTCTGTTCCTTGGTACACGTGACAATAATAACCTAAAATGAACAAAACTAGTCCGTGGCAGATTTGGGTCAGAGGAACTATAACAGCTTTTTACAGCAGAAGTTGGGTCCATATCTCTAGTTTCCCTTTCCCCCCCGACTCTCAGTCTGAAGAAAGGTTTCGATCCGAGAGATGACTAATTCCTTTGCTGCTGACCCGCTGAGTTACTCCGGATTTTAGTGCCTATTTTCAGGTTATAGACAATAGACAATAGGTGCAGGAGTAGAGGCCATTCGGCCCTTCGAGTCAGAACCGCCATTCACTGTGATCATGGCTGACCATCCACAATCAGTACCCCGTTCCTGCCTTCTCCCCATATCCCCTGACTCCGCTATCTTTAAGAGCCCTATCTAGCTCTCTCATGGAAGCATCCAGAGAACCGGCCTCCACCGCCCTCTGAGGCAGAGAATTCCACAGACTCACAACTCTCTGTGTGAAAAGGTGTTTCCTCATCTCCGTTCTAAATGGCTTACCAGTTAGAGAGAGAATCCCCGAGATTTGGCCAAACATTCTCACCTCTATTATCTTTTCTCTGTTCTTTGTGGGGTTCATTGGTGGCTCCGTCAGAAGGATCTTGCAATTCCTGGATTCCACATTCAACTTCTCTGGGCCAAAGGTGTAATCCCACAGGTGCTTCATGTCGTCCCAGTTACGCACGATGCCGTTCTCCATCGGGTAATTCACCTCCAGCATTGACCGCAGTTCACTTGCTTCATCGCCCACCATCAGGTCCTGTGAAAGGAAGCAAGAGAACAGCCAAAGGGCTGCTGTCATATTGTTCAGCAAAGCCACCAGTCAGCTCAATTAATGCCGTCATAAAAACTACCAGCTAGTCCAAGGATTAAAGAAAGATACCCGTTTTACTCTAAGAACCCCTACACTATGCAAGCCACTAGCTCAGTAAACATCATAAACCGTTTACAAATAAAGCCAAAAATGTCACATTTAAGAACTGTAGATATGAGGTAGCAGCCAGAAAGTTCTATGGTCTAAACAGTAGATTCTTGTTGGGCGTGGTGGTGGCGGAAGCAAATACAATAGTGGTATTTAAGAAGCTTTTGGATAGACACATGGAGATGTAGGGGATGGAGGGATATGGATTATGTGCATGCAGGCACACAGGTGTTTGTGTGAACATTATATATGGCACAGACATTGTGGGCTAAAGGGTCTCTTCCTGTGCTCTAGGATTCTATGAAACTAAATGTGTCATTCCAGACCTTAGACTAAGATTAGGGAATTTAAAAGGTTCTGAAACTAAAGGAATCAAAGAACGGATATTAGGGAACAGTCGAGCAAGCTTCAGAAACTCTGCATGAAATGGAGGCTGTCGTATATCTTGCACAACTACATGCAAGACTTTGGGCAACAAACGTTGGGTAACATCTCCAAGTTTGCGGATGACACACAGGGTGACTTGGATAGGTTGGGTGAGTGGGCAGATGCAATAATAATAATATGGATAAATGTGAGGTTATCCACTTTGGTGGCAAGAACAGGAAGGCAGATTATTAACTGAATGTGTCAGATTAGGAGAAGGGGAGGTGCAACGGGACTTGGGTGTCCTTGTACATCAGTCACTGAAAGTAAGCATGCAGGTACAGCAGGCAGTGAAGAAAGCGAATGGCATGTTGACCTTCATTGCGAGGATTTGAGTTTAGGAGCAAAGTTCCACGGTCAGTTTATTGTCACATGCACCAATTAAGGTAGTGAAATTCAGATTGACATAGTCAATAATCTTTTAACGTGAACATCCACCACAGTGAATCCCCCACACTCCTCACTGTGATGGAAGGCAAAAAATGTTTCATCTTCTACCCTACTTTGTTCTCCCGCGGTCATGGCACTCGAACATTCAGTTGTCGGGGCGATCTTGGGTCCCGCAACCTGCGGTCAAGCCCTCCGCATGGGGGCGATCAAGCTCCCACATCAGGTGGATCACAGCTTGCCGCCACGCCGGGCGATTGGACCCTGTGACGGGGCTGGCCGAACCTCCTGCGGCTTGGAGCTTCCCGACATCAGTCTCTGCCCATAGACTGTGAGCTACTCGATGGTGAAATCTGCAGGCCGCGGTTGGAGAGTCGATCCCAGGCTTCGATGGTACGTCCATGACCCCGTGGTGGGGCTCAAAGTCAGTCTCGAGCAAGGCCTCCAGCTCCATGATGTTAGGGCACAGAGCAACCGGAGATACGATCCGGAAAATCCCCCCCCCCCAAAAAAACGCATCTCCGGCAAGGTGAGAGATTGAAAAAAACGTTTCCCCCGACTCAACCCCCACATAAAACAAACCAGACAACATTAACACATACTCTTAAAACACACACACACACACACACACACAAAAAAGGCGAAAAGACAGACAGACTGTAGGTGAGGCTGCAGTTGTACAGGGCCCTGGTGAGGCCGCACCTAGAGTAATGTGTGCAATTTTGGTCTCCTAATGTGAGGAAGGACATTCTCATTATTGAGGGAGTGCAGCGTAGGTTCACCAGGTTAATTCCCAGGGTGGCGGGACTGACATATGATGAAAGAATGTGTCAAATGGGCTTATATTCACTGGAATTTAGGATGAGAGGGGATCTTATAGAAACATATAAAATTCTCAAAGGATTGGACAGGCTAGATGCAGGGAAAATGTTCTCGATGTTGGGGGAATTCAGAATCGGGGGTTACAGTTTAAGACTAAGTGGTAGATCATTTAGGACTGAGATGAGGAAAAACCTTTTCACCCAGAGAGTTGTGAATCTGTGGAATTCTCTGCCACAGAAGGCAGTGGAGGCCAATTCACGGGATGTTTTCGAGGGGGAGTTAGATTTAGCTCTTGGAGTAAAAGAATCGAGGGATATGGGGTGAAAGCAGGAACGGGGTACTGATTTTAGATGATCAGCCATGGTCATATTGAATGGCTGTGCTGGCTCGAAGGGCCAAATGGCCTGCTCCTGCACCTATTGTCTATGTTACTAACAGGAGGAAGGCTGCTCAGGTGGTCTGGTCCATTGTGTGGAACAGGAGAGGAGTTGCAGCTGTTAATGCTACCAATATTTACAGAGGAGCAGATGCTGAGTGGAGACAGGGAAATCCAGGTAGGAATGGGTTACATCAGCATCACAACACCATGGATCAAAGCCAAAATATCTCTAGACTAAAATACACTTGCTCTAGATTCTACAAGCTCAAACTATCTGGCCATCCAAGACAAGAACGGATACTTCTCGTTATAAGATTCATTTCAACAATCCTCCACCCAGGGACCATATCACAAGATGAAGTAAAAACAGTTCAATGCAATTTATTGAAATAACACAGATTCTGCCTCATCATACCTGCACAAAGAGGAATTATTTGACAGTAAAACGGATGGGAAAATTACAAACCCATATTGTCTTTGCAGGCCAAGAAGTGCCAAGATAAATACAGTGCCCTCCATAATGTTTGGGACAAATACCCAGCATTTATTTATTTGCCTCTGTATTCCACAATTTGAGATTTGTAATAGAAAAAAATCAAATGTGTTAAAGTGCACATTGTTTAGTTTAGTGATCCAGCGCGGAAACAGGCCCTCTCGGCCCACCGGGTCCGCGCCGACCAGCGATCCCCTCACACTAACACTATCCTACACCCACTAGGGACAATTTTTACATTTACCAAGCCAATTAACCTTGTACGTCTTTGGAGTGTGGGAGGAAACCGAAGATCTCGGAAAAACCCATCACAGGTCACGGGGAGAACGTGCAAACAGCACCCGTAGTCAGGATCGAACCCAGGTCACCGGTGCTGCATTCCCTGTAAGGCCAGGACTCTACCACTGCGCCACCGTGCTGCCCAAATAAAATTGTCAGATTTTATTATTGGGGATTTTTATACATTGTGGTTTCACCATGTAGAAATTACGGCTGTGTTTATACATAGTCCCCCCCATTTCAGGGCACCATAATGTTTGGAACACATGGCTTCACAGGCGTGTGTAATTGCTCAGGTGTGTTTAATTGCCTCCTTAATGCAGGTATAAGAGTCCTCAGCACCAAGTCTTTCCATCAGCTTTAGAAACTTGTATTGCTGTTTATCAACATGACCAAAGTTGTGCCAATGAAAGTCAAAGAAGCCATTGTGAGACTGAGAAACAAGAATAAAAATGTTAGAGACAACAGCCAAACATTAGGTTTACCAAAATCAACAGTTTAGAACATTATTAAGAAGAAAGCACTGGTGAGCTTACTAATCACAAAGGGACTGGCAGGCCAAGGAAGACCTCCACAGCTGATGACAGAAGAATTATCTCTATAATAAAGAAAAATCCCCAAACACCTGTCCGACAGTTCAGAAACACTCTTCAGGAGTCAGGTGTGGATTTGTCAATGACCACTGTCCGCAGAAGACTTCATGAACAGAAATACAGAGGCTACACTGCAAGATGCAAACCACTGGTTAGCCGCAAAAATAGGATGGACAGGTTACAGTTTGCCAAGAAGTACTTAAAAGAGCAACCACAGTTCTGGAAAGCGGCCTTGTGGACAGATGAGACGAAGATTAACTTATATCAGAGTGATGGCAAGAGCAAAACATGGAGGAGAGAAGGAACTGCCCAAGATCCAAAGCATACCACCTCATCTGTGAAACACAGTGGTGGGGGTGTTATGGCCTGGGCATGTATGGCTGCTGAAGGAAGTGGCTCACCTATCTTCATTGATGATGGTAGCAGCATAATGAATTCTAAAGTGTATAGGCACATCCTATCTGCTCAAGTTCAAACAAATGCCTCAAAACAAATTGGCTGGCAGTTCATTCTACAGCAAGCCAATGACCCCAAACATACTGCTAAAGCAACAGAGGAGTTTTTCAAAGCTAAAAAATGGTCAATTCTTGAGTGGCCAAGTCAATCACCCGATCTGAACACAATTGTGCATGCCTTTTATATGCTGCAGAGAAAAATGAAGGGGACTAGCCCCCTAAACAAGCATAAGCTAAAGATGGCTGCAATACAGGCCTGGCAGAGCATCACCAGAGAATTCACCCAGAAACCGGTGATGTCCATGAATCGCAGACTTCAAGCAGTCATTGCATGCAAAGGATATGCAACAAAATACTAAACATGACTACTTTCATTGACATGACATTGCTGTGTCCAGAACATTATGGTGCCCTGAAATGGGGGGACTATGTATAAACACTGTTGTAATTTCTACATGGTGAAACCAAAATGTATAAAAATTGCCTTTATTAAAATCTGACAATGTGCACCTTAACCACATGTGATTTTTTTCTATTACAAATCTCAAATTGTGGAGTACAGAGGCAAATAAATAAATGATGGGTCTTTGTCCCAAACATTATAGAGGGCACTGTAATTCTAAGGTCCTCATTAAGAATTCAAGTTGACCATAACCCAACATCTCCGCGGCAACGGGACGTACTGCTTGCAGCTTCCTCGAGATTGATGCACCCTTGATTTTATTCTGGACTTGCCTGATGTGGAGCTTTATAACCACGAGCTCTTATTTAAAATGAATGGGTCGTTATAACATAATTGGCCTGATTCAGTGGACTGTTATTTTCCCATCTTGGGTTTGCAGCACTGGTATCGAGGCAGAAAGGAAGTGGGGCAATATTCTACAACAAAAGCATTAAGGGCCTGTCCCATTTACGCGATTTTCTCGACGATTTGCCGGCACCCGTCATAGTTGCAGCAGGTCGCCGAACATTTTCAACGTGTTGAAAATCCAGCGGCGACCAGAGAAAGGAACGACCATACAGGTTTCACCCCGCTGTCGCTGTCGCGATCGCTGTTGCGGGGTGACGCCTGTATGCTTGTAAGTAGTCGCCCAAAGAGCCGTACCTTTTTCTGGTCGCTGCTGGATTTTGAACATTTTTGCTGACCTGCTGCGACTATGACAGGTGCCGGCAAGTCGCCGAAAAAAAAATTGCTTAAGTGGGACAGGCCCTTTACATCTCTCCATGACCTTTTGATGAGCTTAATCGAAGATATTGCATGACTTGCCGAAAGAAACAGACAGTTCATAACAGTACTCTTCCAACAGCCTGAAACACAAATGTAAACTACAGATGCTGGCAAACACACCATCCTATACAAACCTTGCAATTTATAAAATAAATTCCTGTTTTCGATGGCGTTGAAATGTAAATTGTGCGTACTGCCATTTTATAGAAACTGGCTATGTATGAAACTGCAGATACAGACATTTGCTCAGGGCAGTTTGCAGAACATCAGTGCAAAACTGGAATTTAGAAGGGGATATTATTGAAACATACAAGATTATTAAGGGATTGGACACGCTAGAGGCAAGTAACATGTTCCCAATGTTGGGCGAGCCCAGAACCAGGGGCCACAGTTTAAGAATAAGGGGTAGGCTTTAGAACTGAGATGAGGAAAAACTTTTTCACACTGAAAGTTGTGAATTTTTGGAATTCACTGCCGCTGAAGGCAGTGGAGGCCGATTCACTGGATGCATTCAAGAGAGAGTTAGATACTCTTAGGGCTAGTGGAATTAAGGGGTATGAGGAGAAGGAAGGGACAGGGTACTGAATGTGGATGATCCGCCATGATCACATTGAATGGAGTTGCTGGCTCGAAGGGCCGAATGACCTACTCCTGCACCTATTGTCTATGTATCTATGCAAAACATTCTCTGCTTGAGAACAAAGCACAGTCCAGGAAGCATCAATTGATGAAGCAATCTCACACTCTCCATGCTCACACACTTCACTGGATAGCGATGTTGAAATGTTGACGAGCATGCGCAGAAATTTATCACAGTCAAAAACACAAGCCTTAACTAACTTTTAAAAAGATTGACCAAGCTAATTCTGTGACTCTCTGCAATGTTGTTCATTTTAAAATGTAGCACGCATGTACAGTTTTGGGCGAGTTGTACATTAAATTCTGGCAATGTGTGTGTGATAGAACAGTTCAAGCAAGAGCATTAAGGTACGAGGTTGATGCAAGGTTGGATGTACATTAGGGTTCAGACTGAATACACACGCAGGCTTCTAGCTCATTTAGCTAGCAATGCATCTAATCACCCACCTGAGGTGCCGCATTCCAATGCCACCGAGGGAACGTTAGACGTCGGCTCGACTGACAAACTGGGGTTAATTTGGAGTCTCAAACCAAAAGCATTGGTAGTACCAGTTCAAATACATGCTTCAAAGCAAAACAAAGTAGTGGACAATTCATGCCGCAACATGAAACACTGAACCTAAAGGGACATTTACAAATTAAAGACAGCAAGATCTTTTGTTGAAGGATTTCCATTTTTTTAAAGTTTAAGAAAGAACTGCAAGTGCTGGGAAAATGGAAGGTAGACAAAAATGTTGGATAAACTCAGCGGGTGAGGCTGCATCTATGGAGCGAAGGATATACCCGCTGAGTTTATCCAGCATTTTTGTCTACCTTCCATTAAAAAATTTTCTTAAAGGATTTCCCTAACCACGATGTCAATATTCTGGGGTCTAATGTGTCTTAGCAAGACAAATACTCGTATATTTTACAAAACATTAGATTATAATTCAACAGATAATTATCTTCTAGGGTTTCAGCCGAACATGATCATAACTTGAATAACTAATATCCTTATCTTCCCTGTTTAGATGTACAGTGTGGATACAGACGCCACAGTATCTGCTGGAGACGGTATACGGGCCCCACATTATCTGCCCAGCTGGAATCACACAAGGTTGTACTCGCACCACCCGGGTGTCGACCGCTAATGTATAAATGCTGTCGCTCAACCTTTAAACTTGCAAAACTTCACCTCATTTGCAATTCCTTGATTGACTGGAGAATGGAGCGGCTGGGCTTGTATACTCTGGAGTTTAGAGGATGAGAGGGAATCTTATTGAAACATATAAGATTATTAAGGGTTTAGACACGCTAGAGGCAGGAAACATGTTCCCGATGTTGGGGGAGTCCAGAACCAGGGGCCACAGTTTAAGAATAAGGGGCAAGCCATTTAGAACAGAGACGAGGGAACACTTTTTCCTCACAGAGAGTTGTGAGTCTATGGAATTCTCTGCCTCAGAGGCCGGTTCTCTGGATACCTTCAAGAGGGAGCTAGATAGGGCTCTTAAAGATAGTGGAGTCGGGGGATATGGGGAGAAGGCAGGAACGGGGTGCTGATCGGGGTTGATCAGCCATGATCACATTGAAATGCGGTGCTGGCTCAAAGGGCCGAATGGCCTATTGACTGCCATGCAAGTTTTTAAAATTTTAAATCCTTGAATTTGATTTAGAACTGATTATGCTGTCGAGTTTGCTACAACTAGTTTGAATCTCTCGAATGACAATTGTCAGGAGAATGGGGTTGAGAAGGAAAAATAACTCAGCCACGATCGAATGTCAGTGCAGACTCTCTGGGCCGATTGGCCTAATTCTCCTCCTATGTCTTATGGTCTAAACTCCCCATTCCTGCTGAATATCTCTGCAGCATTCCAAGGCTGAGCGATTAAACATGGCCTCTCCCTTTCAGTCCTAGTCAAGGGTATGCATCAACAATTGGATAGCACACCTTTATTGTTCTTGCCAGCTTCTTACTTTCTCTACCTGAAGTCGCACATGGCTGAGGCTCTATAGGGTGCTGGTCAGGTCTCATTTGGAATACTGAGAGCAATTTTGGGCACCATATTCTGTTGGCTCTGGAGAGGGTCCAGAGGAAGTTTACAAAAATGATCCCAGGAATGAGTGGGTTAACCAATGATGAGCCTTTGACGGCACTGGGCCTGTACTTGCTGGAGTTTAGAAGAATGAGGGGGGACCTCATTGAAACGTACAGAATAGTGAAAGGCTTGGATAGACTGGATGTGGAGAGGATGTTCCCACTAGTGAGTCTAGAACTAGAGGTCATAGCCTCAGAATTAAAGGGCAGTCCTTTAGGAAGGAGGAGGAATTTCTTTAGTCAGAGGATGGTGAATCTGTGGAATTCTTTGCCACAGAAGACTGTGGAGGCCGTTAATGGACATTTTGAAAGCAGAGATCGATAAATTCTTGATTAGAGGTTATGGGGAGAAGGCAGGAGAATGGGGTTAGTAGAGATAGATCAGCCATGATTGAATGGCAGAGTAGACCTGATGGCCTAATTCTGCTCCTGTCACTTGTGACTGCTTTTTATCACTACGCCTCATACACCACTCGTCAACATCCTGCCAGAGGAATGTCTGTCTAATGCACACTTAGAGCAGGTGAAAGGGAACAAAGATCAATGAAATGCTGTCTTTTTTTTTTAAGAGAAATAATTGCAAAATGTTAACTGAAAAGGAAATCTCAAAGCAAACTCTGGACAAATTGATTGCAATACCAAATTAAAATGAAATGAACACACCACACTTCAACTTACTTACCATTTTTTTGTAATTCTACTTCAACAGGTGAAAAGAGAGAGAGAGAAGGTAAAACAGAAAGGTCAGAAAAGATCAGGGTGAAAACATCACTCCCAGAGCTCAGATTCAAAGTGATTTCCAAAATAAATAATAAAAAGATGAGAATCCTTCCTATTAATTGTGGAAAAGTGTTTTATGCATAGCTATAAACAGCAGCTCATTTACAAGATTTGTAACTAAACAATTTATTCAGAAATGTTACTCGATGCATGTTAACGACAGATTTGTAATATAATAACAAATTAAGCAACAAATCTTAATGGTATAAAATGTAGGAAATTTTAAGGAAAAAGATGATGAGTGGGGCAAATTTATTTTTAAACAGCGAGTGCTAGAAGCCTGGAACTCAATGCGAGGGGTGGTGGTGGAGGCAAACATGATAGTGGCATTTAAGAGGCACATGGAAGTGCAGGGAATGGAGGGATACGGATTACGTGCAGGCAGAGGAGATGACTTTAATTTGGCATGTGCAGCACAAATATCGTGGGATGAAGGGCCTGTTCCTGTGGCTTCCACGTCAATGTTGCACTGAGTAATGCATATGAGGAGTTTCTCCAATTCCCTCAACCCACAGCCTTTCGTGCCAGCACCGCCATTCAATATGGTCATGGCTGATCATCTACAATCAGTAACCCGTGTTACAATCAGTTCTCCCCATATTCCTTTAGCCCTGAGAAATCTAACTCTCTTGAAAACTTATACTGGTCTGTACGCAACATGTCTTGCCAAACCATCACACCATACGGACTTAATTTGCTTAAAAATAGAAAATAGGTGCAGGAGTAGGCTATTCGGCCCTTCGAGCCAGCACCGCCATTAAATAAGATCATTCAACTCAGTATCCTGTACCTGCCTTCTCTCCATACCCCCTGATTCCTTTAGCCACAAGGGCCACATCTAACTCCCTCTTAAATATAGCCAATTAACTGGCCTCAACTACCTTCTGTGGCAGAGAATTCCACAGATTCACCACTCTGTGTGAAAAATGTTTTCCTCATCTCGGTCCTAAAGGAATTCCCCCTTATCCTTAAACTGTGACCCCTTGTTCTGGACCTCCCCAACATCGGGAACAATCTTCCTGCATCTAGCATGCCCAACCCCTTAAGAATTTTGTAAGTTTCTATAAGATCCCCCCTCAATCTTCTAAATTCTAGCGAGTACAAGCCGAGTCTATCCAGTCTTTCCTCATATGAAAGTCCTGACATCCCAGGAATCAGTCTGGTGAACCTTCTCTGTACCCCATCTATGGCAAGAATGTCTTTCCTCAGATTTGGAGACGAAACTGTACGCAATACTCCAGGTGTGGTCTCACCAAAACCCTAAAATTGCAGTAGAACCTCCCTGCTCCTATACTCAAATCCTTTTGCTATGAATGCTAACATACCATTCGCTTTCTTCACTGCCTGCTGCACCTGCATGCCTACTTTCAATGACTGGTGTACCATGACACCCAGGTTTTGTTGCATCTGCCCTTTTCCTAATCGGCCACCATTCAGGTAATAGTCTATCCTCCTGTTTTTGCATATCACATTTATCCACATTATACTGCATCTGCCGACTCACCCATCCTATCTAAGTCACCTTGCAGCCTCCTAGCATCCTCCACACACCTAACATTGCTCCCAACTTAACTACTCAAAACTTTCAAATGGGGAATGAATATTAGCAGGCAAGAAAAGTGCTTGGCGCCAAAAAACGCCAAGATGGCTTTTCAAACAATTGCGGATAAAAACATTAATTGCTGTTCAATTAAAATGTTTAAATTCATAAGTTGTAGCAGCAAAATTAGACCATTGAGTCTACTCCGCCGTTCAATCATGGCTGATCTATCTTTCCAACTCAACTCCATTCTCCTACCTTCTCCTCATAAACCTTGACACCCTTACCAATCAAGAACTTATCAATCTCCACAATAAAAATATCCTTCAACATGGCCCTCACAGCCTCCTCTGGCAATGAATTCCACAGATTCGCCACCTTGGACAGCTGATTTTAACGCACCTCTGTCTTTACATTTGCAGCTTGCTTTGTACTACCATTTTGAAGGCTAGCTCACACCAATTAATTTATTACAACGTTCCCACAACTCATCTCATCGTTCCACCATTATTTTCTACCCATGAGTAGGCTACACCCATTTTGCTATCTCTCTCTCAAAATCATATAAAACAGCCATCTTCCTCTTGCACGTCTCTCTACCAGCCTGGGAAATGCAACAATAAAATGTCATTTTGATTACCTGTTGCTACAAAAGGACAATTTTTAAGCAAG
This sequence comes from Raja brachyura, assembly GCA_963514005.1. The sequence continues at coordinate 59,193 of CAUPSL010000246.1, forward strand.
TGAAAAAGAGAAAATAGCCTCTGAAAATAGCCAAAGCCATAACATTGAAAGTCAACTTTTGATCTGACTTGGTAAAACTTCAGATAGCCCTCGCTGTCTCTCACCGTCCTTTTCCTGTTCCTCCCACTGGTCTTACTGTCTCCGACTACATTCTATCTTTGTCCCACCCCTGACATCAGTCTGAAGAAGGGTCTCGACCCGAAACGTCACCCATTCCTTCTCTCCAGAGATGCTGCCTGTCCCATTGAGTTACTCCAGCATTTTGTGTCTACCTTTTGATTTGACTACTATCTAATTAAGACTGCTGCAAATTTCCCAGATTACATTTGCGAGGAGCACAATACACCTGGAGTATTGTGTGCAGTTTTGGTCCCCTAATTTAAGGAAGGACATTCTTGCTATTGAGGGAGTGCAGCATAGGTTTATAAGGTTCATTCCCGGGATGGTGGGACTGTCATATGCTGAGAGAATGGAGCGGCTGGGCTTGTACACTCTGGAGTTTAGAAGGATGAGAGGGGATCTTATTGAAACATATAAGATTACTAAGGGTTTGGACACGCTACAGGCAGGAAACATGTTGCCGATGTTGGGAGAGTCCAGAACCAGGGGCCACAGTTTAAGAATAAGGGGTAAGCCATCTAGAACGGAGACGAGCAATCACTTTTTCTCACAGAGAGTTGTGAGTCTGTGAAATTCTCTGCCTCAGAGGGTGGTGGAGGCCGGTTCTCTGGATACTTTCAAGGGAGAGCTAGATAGGGCTCTTAAAAATAGCTGAGTCAGGGGATATGGGGAGAAGGCAGGAACGGGATACTGATTGGGGATTATCAGCCATGGCAGTGCTTGCTCTAAGAGCCGAATAGCCTACTCCTGCATCTATTGTCTATTGTCTAATTCATAATCTGGCATCAGCAAATTTAATATTTAGAATTGGCTACAGTTCAAATACCTGTTGAAATGCAGTTTCCCTTTCATCACTAAACCAATCTTAAGTCAGTTCCTTTTGCAAAGGAGCTTCCAAAATACATATTTCAAAAATGTTTAAGAAACAATTGGACAGGTACATGGACAGGACAGGTTTAGATGGATATGGGCCAAATGCAGGCAGGGGGGACTAGCATAGGTGGGACATGTTGGGCCGTAGGGCCTGTTTCCATGCTACATGGCCCTAAGTGCCTCTGATAAAAGTTTTGAAAACTCAACTTTGATTTCATCCACCAATACGTGTAACACAACTTTCTTTCCTCCATTACCAACAAACTAAGATAAAACGATACCATGAATAATGCTAGGTGGACAAAAATGCTGGAGAAACTCAGCGGGTGAGGCAGCATCTATGGAGCGAAGGAATAGGTGACGTTTCAGTTCAAGACCCTTCTTCAGACTGGAGCATATGTCAATAATTCTCTGTGACTGGAGCATAAGCTATGGGCTGATGTTATAATAATATTATACTCAAGCACTTTCTCAAAAATTCTAATGGATTCCCTAACAAACCAATGAGATAGAGAGAGAGCAAATCAGTTGTAGAAAAATAACAAGAGAATAGGGAGCAGAATGAGGGAAGGTGATAAAAATATTAAACCTCTTCCAAAACAAAAAATAAAACTACACTGTACTACAGGTCACTTCTTTTTTCTAATACTCAAAATGTTAAATTAATAGTTATGTCACTTGTGTAAGTTATTGCATGATAGTTTTAAACCTGTGAGAGTTGGACTTAAACTAAGGCAAATTTTAATATTTAAAATCTATTGTTTTATATATTAAAAAACTGTACAGATCACCAAGCTTTAATTACTAAACATTTTCAGCGAGGAGCTGCTGCTGTAAACTACTTCTTACTATTAAATGAAGAAAAGATAAGGTTTCCTTTAAATCTGCCATACAAACAGAGATCTAAGCATGCCAGAAAGAAAAATAAAACGCATTTACCATGGATAAGAATAAAATGGTTAACATGTAAACATATTAAAGGAGCAAAGCATGATGATTTGTAGAACAGTACCTTGATCTCAATGTTGCCAACTTTGGCAGAGGAACGGATGATGGGCCTGCCCACCAGTGCTGGGAAGATGTGCTCTGGGAAGTTGGAGCCTGCATAGCCACACTTGACAAACTGTGCACGCGGGAAACAAGAAAATATACTTAGTACCATCTCATTAATTTAGCATGCAAGTAAACTATCAAACAGAATCAAAAAAGTTAACCTGATAAATTGTGCATCTGTCTGTCATTGAAATAAAGTATGTGCAAAATGTAACTGCAGATGCTGCTTTCCACCGCAGAGAGACACAGAGTGCTGGAGTAACTTAGTGCATCAGGCAGCATCTCTGGAGAAAAGTAATAGGCGACGTTTCAGGTTGAGACCCTCAGGTTTCGAAGGGTCGACAGAAAACGTCGCCTATTCCTTCTCTCCAGAGATGCTGCTTGACCTGTTGAGTTACTACAGCATCTTGTGTTTATCTTGGAGGGAGAGATTCTTCCAGCATCTGCCATTTTTTCTTAAACATAATTATCATAAAATATCACTGAAAGTGTAATTTACTCATGAATAACCCCAAAATTACATCCAGTGGGCAACATTGACTTGCAATGAAATCTGTTGGGAGTAAACCTGTTGTAGTTGAAACTTAGCCTCACTTGCAAAATGAGCATAAGATTCAAATTCACTATGTCTCTAATCAAGCGTGCATGCACATTGAATTGTAAACACAACAAATATTGATAGTGTGATACAGTGTGGAAACAGGCCCTTTGGCCCAACTTGCCCATACATATCCCAGCTACACTAGTCGCATCTGCCTAGTGCTTGGTCCATATCCATATCCCTCCAAACCCGTCCTATCCATGTGCCTGTCTAACTGTTTATTAACCATTGGGATAGCCCCAGCCTCAACTACCTCCTCTGGCAGCTTGTTCCATACATCCGCAACCCTTTGTGTGAAAACGTTACCCCTCAGATTCCAATTAAATATGTTCCCCTTCACCTTGAACTTATGTCCTTTGGTCCTTGATTACCCTACTCTGGGCAAGAGACTCTGTGCATCTACCCGATCTATTCCCTGCATGATTTTGTACACCTCTATAAGACCACCCCTCATCCTCCTGTGCTCCTAGGAATAGAGACCCAGCCTGCTCAACTTCTTCAATAGCTCAGACCCTCTAGTTCTGGCAACATCCTCGTAAATCTTCTCTGAACCCTTTCAAGCTTGACAATATCATTCCTACAACATGGTGTCCAGAACAGAACACGATATGGTGTTCAAGTTACATCACAGACTTTTTCCAGCTTTGGAAGGCAGGGCAAATACCACTGTGCAATTTTAACCAGGATGTGTCTGCACCGACAAATCTTTGTTAGCAATGTGCTTATGTTCTGGCACGCACTAACAAATCTTTTCAACTCGTAATAGGTGCGATCCTGGCAGGGAAATGCGAGCAAGTACAAGATTCCCTCAAGCATGCATGGACAGGAAAGTCAAAGCAAACCATCTCACTTCATACTCTCACGTTAACGTTCAGTGGGCTGTCCACCATGATATCTGTGTCAGAGTCCAAGATTAGGCTGGTGATATCCTGATCTATAGTTTAGTAAAACACCAAGTGATGTACTCAGCGATTTGTGGAGCTTCCCCACCCCCCCCCCCCCTCCCTCCCCACAAGCACCAGCACGTAGATACATAACATTTTTAGGCAACACCTCCGCCCTTATCTGCACATTCCTTAGATCATGTTGATATCAACTCACCTACGTGGTATCAACTCACAACCACCTAAACAAATAGCACACTCCTTTCCTGTCAGTTGCGTTTGCAGAACATTTTCCTCAATTGCATTTATTAAAGCAAGTAGAAGTTTTGAAAAACACAAGGAAGCTGTGATACAAACCGATCTGTCCTCTTCATGAACCAAATGCATAGTTCACACATCCATATCTGTTAGTAATAAGTAATGACTATATTCCCTTCCAAACAGCATTGTTACAATTACTGGGTCCGGAAGACATTTTTGCAAAATAAGCCAAATTATATTGGATATACATTTAAACAGGCCATTCCACCCAACCAAACCTCACTGCTTTCTCAGCCCCTTTAGAGCCTCTTCTAGTTTCTCCATGCCTGATGCTCTCTCATCTTAACGTATTTATACTTTGCACTTCAACCACTTCCTGCAGCAGCCAGTTCCACATTCTCAGCACTCTGAATAAATACGTTTATTCCACTAACCCGCGTCATTTCCTGGTGGCTATCTTGCAATAATGACCACCAAAGTATGTTGCAGGGTTGAGGGGCAGGATGGCCTATCCCAGTTATTCCATGCTATGCGCCAGTGTAAGCACGGAGCATGCATCCACTATAACCAAAACACTTTCATTCTAAAACACGAACAACATCCTCAACTTTGCTCAAGTTCATTTTTTTCCTGATAGGAATCAGTGGGCATTCTGATTTCTCTCTCAAATCATCTCTGGCCAGACTCCACTGTCATTTACTAGAATGGCAAATAGAACTTGTGAATGACAAACTACAAGCAGATCAAAGCCGTCTATAGGTTCAGCCTACTTTCAATTCGAACCCACTTCAAGTAAAGGGAAGTATATTTTGCCACTATAACTTGGGGTGCAACCTTTAGCAATTGGTGTATGGGTACTACAAGATCCACAATCTCTTTGCTCTATTCCACCAAGACATTCACATTCCAACTAATGTGACCCTGCTGTTCTTTCGTCCAAAGTAGTCAGACCAGAGTGGAAGGTAGACAAAAATGCTGGAGAAATTCAGCAAAGGAATATGGAGCAAAGGAATATGTGACGTTTCGGGTCAAGACCCTTCTTCAAATCCGAAAGGTCACCTATTCCTTCGCTCTATAGATGCTGCCTCACCCGCTGAGTTTCTCCAGCATTTTTGTCTACCTTTGATTTTTCCAGCATCTGCAGTTCTTTCTTAAACAGACCAGAGTGGAAACTCACTGCAATTCAAAGCATCTCGACATTGCAGATCAAATATTTTTAAGGAAATGGATTCTGAAGGCATCAATCCATGTGATAGATCACATTTGCTGAAATGTTTTCACTACTAGGCTTGTATCTTGAAAACGTTAACGTCTTACCCACACACTACAAAAATGTTTAACATACAGACCATTGCTGACCATCACACAGATTGCTACATGACTAACGACAAAGATTCAACCACATTTCTTTCTACAGAATGACATTGCAGATAATTAACCGAGCATTTTAAAACACCATTCCATATGGCCCACTAAGCAACAAATCAGAACTTGTTTTTTCAAGTGACACTGTGAGAAGCTGGAGAAACTAAATAAATTTCTATTGCCAATTTTGAATGGGGATCATCGACCTTGAGCAATACCACTACTTCTGTCTCTACAGATGCTGCCAGAACTTTTGATTATACAACAGTATTTTGCATTGGAAAGAATTGCAGATGCTGGTTTAAATCGAAGGTAGACACAAAATGTTGGAGTAACTCAGCGGGACAGGCAGCATCTCTGGAGAAAAGGAATGGATGACGTTTCAGGTCGAAACCCTTCTCAGTCTGAAGAAAGATCTCAGCCCAAAACGTTACCCATTCCTTCTCTCCAGAGATGCTGCTAGTCCTGCTGAGTTACTCCAGCATTTTGTGACTACCCACAGTATTATGCAGACAGGGCTGGAAGCTTGTGCTAAAGAAAGTGCTGGAGGAACTGAGTGAATCAGCCAGCATGGTTTCAGGTCGGGACCCTTCTTCAGACTGATCGTAAATGGGGGGGGGGAGAGAAAGCTGGAAAAGATAGGTGAGGACAGCACAAAGTCTGGCAAGGTGGATACAGGTGAGGGAGTGATGGTTGGGATGTGTTAGTCCATTCCCTCCACAGATATTGCCTGACCCACTGAGTTCCTCCAGCGTTCCGTGCTGTACTCAGAGCAGTAATTTTCCTTTGTAGCAGGTCAGAGAAGGAAACAGGAGAATTAAAATACTGGCGTTTTGGGGGATAAACTACAATGGACATCTTTCAGATCATTACATTTGTTTCTCAGAGCAGGAAGTCAGAACATAGTCTGCTCGGAAGCTGCAGAAAATGTGGAACTGGCGACCACAGAGAACTGCTGAAGTGAGAAGAGGAAGCAGTGTGTGGAAGGGTGATTGATTTAGTGCTAAACACGAATGACATGCCGGCCTGACCTGTGCTGCAAACCAGGTGGCTGAGGTATTCCAGGCAGATTATGCTTGCAATCCCCTCAACATGGACACTCAGAGCATGACATTGGGGGGGGGGGGGGGGGGAGAGAAACTGTGACAGAACTAGGGGTAGGGCAGGCTAGGAACCAGAGTTGGGGTCACAGAAAGGGCCAAGTGATCAGTGGGCACTGTAGGGGTCAAGGAGTTAAGGGGCAGTGGGGGTAAAGTGACAAATGATTGGGGAGGACGGGGAGAAGGCTGGAGGGTATCTGGGGCCCAGTGCAGAGAAGCAGGAGGGGAAAGGAGTGAAGGACAGGGGAGTGGGCAGAAGCCATGACTATAGGACCGGGGGGGGGGGGGGGGGGGGGGGGGGGGGGGGCACTGAGGGCAGGAATAAAAGAACATGGGTCGGGGCTACAGATCAGGGCGGGTCAGGGGGTCGACTGGAGTCCGCGGGGGGGGGGGGGAGAGAGAGGAGGAAGAAGGAAAATGGGGTCCAGGGGACAAAGGGCAAGGGTGGCAAGGGAGGGGGGTGAAGGCCTCACCCACCCAGACATCCGTCTTCCCCTCCCTCCTCCTCGACTCAGCCCGGCTATCTGCCTACCCTCTACCCCTCTCTCTCCCTTCCCCGCGCCCCCACCGGCTGGGCCTGGCGGGCACCCACCTCCCCAGGTGCTGTTGTAACACCCCAACCACCATGCTGCCCCCGCTCCCTCCTCTCCTCACTTCTCCTTCCCTCCCCTTCCTCACTCCCCCACGGCCGGGCTGGGCTGGGCCGGGCTGGGCCGCGCCGCTCCCCGGCTGGGCACGTCCCCCGGTGCCGCACACGGACCACCAGCTCGCTGCCCCCCGGCCTCCCTCTCCTCTGGCTGGCTGGCCGGCGGGCGGGCGGGGCGGGTCGGTCGGTACGTACCCCGGTGCCGTTGTCGCACACCACCACCTTCCTGCCCTGGCTGTCCATGGCGCCGCGGCCGCCGCCCTTCCCTTCCCTCGCCTTCTCTCCCGCCGTCCTCCCGCCCACACCCGCCGGAAACTCGCGCCCGTTGGCCGCCCCCACGCACGTGGAGCGGGGCTTCCGGCCGGGGCGTCCAATGAGACGGCGGAGGCGACCCCCCCCCCCGGCACGTGACGCGGGCGGCCGAGCGGCCGGGAGGGCGGGGGATAGCAGGGTCGCCATGGCAACCCCGAACATGGCCTGGTGGCCATCCCCACCTCCACAGGCGCTGCCCGGCTCGTTGGGACTTCAACCTCCACGCCTTCAACAGCCAGCCGCGCCTCCATTGTCGTATCTCCCACATTGAGCCAATGGAATGAATCTGAAGAAGCGTCTCGATCCGAAACATCTCTTCCGAGATGCTGCCTGTCCCGCTGAGTTACTCCGGCATTTTGTGTCTACCTTCGGTTTCAGCGTGCCTTTAGGAAGGAGATGAGGAGGAATTTATTTCGTCAGATGATGGTGTATCTGTGGAATTCTTTGCCGCAGACGGCTGCGGAGGCCAAGTCAGTGGGTATTGTGAAGGCAGAGAATACCAATATTCCCTTTACCCAAGGACGATAAGGGAATGGAATAGGTTACCAGCCAACACACGTGCTGCTCCCGATGTTAAGTCATTTAAAAAGGGGATTGAGCATCTAGATCTCCTCAACTTGGTCAAAAAGGCCCACTTCGAAATTTAATCGCTACTCTACTCACTCCGACCTGCGCGAGATAACTACTTATCAAGTGTTTGTGCTGTCATCAACCAGAACCAGATAGATTCTTGATTAGTACGGGTGTTAGGGGTTATGGGGAGAATGGGGTTAGGAGGGAGAGATAGATCAGCACCTGCAGTTTCTTCCTTCCCACATTGAACAAATGGAATGAATCTGAAGAAGGGTTTCGACCCGAAACGTCACCCATTACCCTCTCTCCAGAGATGCTGCCTGTCCCGCTGAGTTACTCCAGCATTTGGTGTAAACTAGCATCTGCAGTTCCTTCCTACACTAGTACCTCTAAGATTAGAGGTCATAGCCTCAGAATTAAAGGACGTTCTTTTAGTAAGTAGATGAGAAGAAATGGATCCAGTCAAATGAATAAGGGATAAGCTATTTGGAACTGAGATGAGGAAAACTTTTTAACACAGAGAGTTGTGAATCTGCGGAATTCTCTGCCTCAGAAGGCAGTGAAGGCCGATTCTCTGTATGCTTTCAAGAGAGAGTTAGATAGAGCTCTTAAAGATAGTAGAGTCAAGGGATTTGAGGATTTGGAACGGGGTACTGATTGTGGATGATTGTTCAGCCATGATTACAGTGAATGGTGGTGCTGGCTCGAAGGGCCGAATGACCTACTCCTGCACCTATTGTCTACGGGTGTCAAAGGTTACGGGGCAAAGGCAGGAAAATGGGGTTGAGAGGGAGAGATAGATCAGCCATGAATGAATGAATGAATAGCCTTTATTGTCATTCAGACCTTTCGGTCTGAACGAAATTTCGTGCCTGCAGTCATACATATATAAAAATAACAATACCACACAATAAACACAAAATTAACATCCACCACAGTGAGCTCACCAAACACCTCCTCACTGTGGTGGAAGGCAAAAATCTTAGAGTCTCTGTCTTCTTCCCACCTTATTCTCCCTCTGCGCTGAGCAGATCCAGGCCTCCGATGCTGCCGTCCACCAGGCCCGCGGCCGAGCCTCCGAAACCGGGCCGCCGCCACCGCTGTCGCTGGAACGCCGGAACACTGCCACAGGGCCCGCCGCCGGAAAGTCGCTGGAGTACCGCAGCTCCCGAAAGCCAGGCCGCCGCTGGAGCACTGCAGCTCCCGAAACCCAGGCCGCCGCTGGAGCACCGCAGCTCCCGAAAGCCAGGCCGCCACTGGAGCACCGCAGCTCACGAAACCCAGGCCGGCGCTAGAGCACCGCAGGTCCCGAAAACCAGGCCGCCGCCGGAAGCCAGGTCGCCGCTGAAGCTCTGAAGGCCGTGCCGCCGCCGCTGGAAGCTCGAAGGCCGTCACCAGGGCCTCAGCACAGACGGAGACGGTGACGGGGGACATGACAGGAAAAGTCGCATCCCCCCGAAGGGAGAGACTAAAACCCCGTTTCTCCCCCCCTCCCCCCCCCCCCCACACACATACACAACCCAACAAACCAAAAATAAACGCCAAAAACAGGGACGAAGACAAAAATAAAATAAAAGACAGACGGACTGCACGTGAGCCGCAGCTGCCAAGCAGCGCCGCCACTTCCGGATGGCGGAGTAGAATTGGTGCAATGATTGGCCTTATTCTGCTCCTAGAACTATGAGCTTATGACTCCTTGATCCTCCATTTTACTGCGAAACCTCAAAGTCTCACCAGCTTCACCCCGGTCACTCACTCCTCTCCCCTCTCCCACCCATCGACTCCATCGACACCAAACTGCCTCGGCAAGGCAACAAGCAGAATCAAGGGCCAGTCTCACCCCAGTCACTTCCTCCTATCCCCTCTCCAATCCATGGACTCCATCTACACTTCATGTTCTTATAGAGGTGTATAACATCATGAGAAGAATAGATCGGCACAGAGTCTTGTGCCCAGGGTAGGAGAATTGAGGACCAAATGACATAGGTTCAAGGTGAAGTGGTAAATATTCAATAGGAATCTGATGGGTAACCTTTTTCACAGAAAGGGTGGTGGGTGTATGGGATGAGCTGCCAGAGGAGGTAGTTGAGGCTGGGACTATCCCAACGTTCAAGAAACAATTAGACAGGTACATGGATAGGACAGGTTTGGAGGGATATGGACCAAGCACAGGCAGGTGGGACTAGTGTAGCTGGAATATGTTGGCCTGTGTGGGCAAGTTGGGCCGAAGGGCCATGTTTCCATACCATATCACTCTGTGACTCTACTGAACAGTCCTCTCATAGAGGAAGTAAGAGAGCTTAGTAACATGGTGTCAAAGCAACAACGTAAGAAAAATGAAGGAACCTGTTGTTGATTTCAGGAATCAGAATGTAATGCACACTCCAGCCTGTGTCGAGGGTGCTGAAGTCAAGCCGGTCTGTGTAAATGTTGCAGTTGAAGCCAGTCTGTGTGAAGGGTGCCGAAGTGAAGTTGATTGAGAGCTTCACGTTCCACATGTAAATATCACCAACAATCTGCCCCTGTCCAAGCACATCACCACTACAGTCAGGAAACACATCCACGTCTCTACTTCCTCAGAATATGAAGAAGTTTGTTATGTCATAGAGTCACAGCGTGGAAACTGGCCCTTCGGTCCACCTTGCCCACACTGACCATCATACCCCATCCACACCAGTCCCACCTGCCTACTTTTGGCCCATATCCCTCTATACCCTATGCATGTACCTGTATTCATGTTTCTGAAACATGCTGTGATAGTATCTGCCTCAACTACCTCCGCTGGCAGTTTATTCCATACATCCACCGCCCTTTGTGTACAAAAGATGCCCTTCCAACAAAAATGTCTCCAACAACTCCAATTTCTACAGATGCCCACAAAGATTATCCTATCCGAAAGCATCACAGCTTGGTGTGGCAACTGCACTGTCCAAGATTCAGGAACAGTTACTTCCCCACTGTTATTAGCTAGCTCTCATAAGCTAAAGATTTACAACATTGATATACAGAGGGGTCTTCAGTTCCAAGTCCATTACTCCCTGAAAGTGGCAACTCAAGTAGAGTGGTAAAGAAGGCGATAGACAATAGGAGCAGGAGTAGGCCATTCGGCCCTTCGAGCCAGCACCACCATTCAATGTGATCATGGCTGATCATCCCCAATCAGTACCCTGTTCCTGCCTTCTCCCCATATCCCCTGATTCCGTTATCTTTAAGAGCCCTGTCTAGCTAGGCGTTTGGTACGCTTGCTTGCATAAGTCAGGGCATTGAGTTTCAGAGTGAGGAAGTCATGATGCAGCTTTATAGGACTTTGATCAGGCCGCCTTTGGAGTATTGCGTGCAGTTCTGCCCGCACCATTACATGAAGGATGTGGAGGATTTGAAGAGGGTGCAGAGGAGATTTGCGAGATGATGCCTAGATTAGGGGGTCATGTGATAGGTGTAGAATTAGGCCATTTGGCCCATCAGGTCTCCTCCACCATTCAATCATGGCTGATCTATCTTTTCCCTCCTAACCCCATTCTTCTGCCTTCTCCCCATAGCCCCTGACACCCGTACTAATCAAGAATCTATCTATCTCTGCCTTAAATATATCCATGAACTTGGGCTCCACAGCCTTCTGTAGCTGTGGCATTAGTTCCAGGGAGAGGTGGGACACACTTGGACTGTTTTCCCCGGAACCTCACGTTGCAGGGAGACCCGATAGAAGTGGATAAAACAGGTAGGGTAGACAGTCCTTGCACTTCTTTTTAATCTGCACTTTGTAAAGAGTCCAGACATCGTGTACAAGCGTGGTATTTATGGACCTGTCCCACTTACGCTACTTTTCCGGCGACCTCCGGCACCCGTCATAGGTCATTGCAGGTAGGCGAAAATTTTCAACATGATGGTCGTGAGTAGTCGCTCAATGAGTCGGATCTTGTTCTGGTCGCCGCTGGATTTTCAACATGTTGAAAATTTTCAGCGACCTGTAACGACCTATTGGTGCCGGCAGTCGCCAAAAAAGTTGCATAAGTGGGACAGGCCCATTATTTAGACATTACAGGTTTGGCATACCTGCAAGTTTGGTACTGTAGCGGCAGATTTTCATATCTTTCGAGAAATTAACTCCCTAGCCGCCTTTTGGATGAGCATGGATAAGGGGAATATCTTCGACACGCATGCGAGCTGGCTCACAGAGACCTTCAGAGCTTCTTCACAGATATGGCTTCATACCAAACCCTTAAAATCAGGCATGATACCCAGTATATAGTCCAAAACATAATCGTCCAAAGCTTTGATAGCATGAAACATCTTCCTCCATGTCTGATCAACTCATGGATGTGTTGTAACAGTAATGGCAAAATGTGAAAATCCTTCAAAAGAATAACAGGATCTTTAACAATAAAGTTCACCGTTAGGTTTGATTTAATGTCCGAATCATTAGCAGAGATTTCAAATCCCAGCTCAAGCTTTGGCCATTCTCTGTCTGGCTTACAGAGGGATTTTATTTCATTGATCCATCTCTTATCGCTTAAGAAATGGTTCACTGTCAGTTCTCTGTAAACTTAATTCACAGGATTTTCTTCTGTGTTAACATATTTCAGTTGTACAACATTAGTAACTCCCAATGCTCTTTCCATTGGCAGATCATCCTTGTCCAAATCCAACTCTCTGGTTTATTTGGCTCTATCATCTAGTGGAATGCTTTCACAATTGTCACTGTTCCACTTAGAAAGTGTGAATCCTCCCTTATTGCAAAGAGAAGTCAGATGTTCTACTGGTAGAATTGCTTCCTGCTTAGTAGACATGGATTTTAAGCAATCATCCTTGTCGAAATTATTCTTCAAAGAGATTCTTACTTCATGAAATTTACTATTCTCGCCAAAGTTGCGTTTCAAATTCTGGGTACGTTGCTCTGCCATACGATGATTTTTCGGCAGATAAACACTTTCTTGTTTGAAAGGTAAGCCCACACAATAGTGTCTGTCAGTTTTCACTGAGTAGTTCATAATATCCATGAACTTCAACTCTTCATTCGACATCTCCTCAGATTCATTGCTGGTACGTCCATTGAAGTCATGATTGTATGGCTTCATCACCGGCTTTTCTAATTTATCAGTAGACATTTGATTAATAGCAATGGCAGGACAGTTCCTCTGATTTTCGTTTTCATGGTTCCTTTTCAAGGAGCCATAAATAACCCATCCAAGTCGGGTTTTCGTAGCATATGCTCCATCGCCTTGGCTCCTAACAATCTGTATAGGTTCCAAAACCTTCAATACATTCATTCCGATAAGTAGATCAACACTAGAAATTATTTCAGATATCTTGATATCCTTCAGGTAAGGCCATTGCTTCAAGTCTTCATGCCTTGGTATATTCTGACGACCAACAGGCATAGTTCCATGCGTAAACGCTTCAGATATCGGTATAAAATTATCTTCGTCCACACTGGATATCTCCATACTTGTAATGTAATGACTCATGCTCTCTTTATCTTTAGTCATGGTACGTAATCGAATCTTCGTCTCTTCTCCTGTGATATTCAGTCTTCTCGTCAGGTTTTCTGTGCAAAAGGTAGTCGAACTTCTGTGATCCAGAAAAGCATATGTCCGTCTTGCTGTTCCTTACCTGTACTGGTAAGATAGAAAAGTTACAAGCTTTTCAAGTTACAAGCTCTACCCCGGCCCCAATAAGAGCAGTTACTTGAGGCGAGGTAATAGCATTTCTAGTAGTGGGCTTCTCGCCCTGTTCTGTTTGCTCCAGTTCATCTTCTATTTGCTCTGGCAGCTCATCATCCGTTTGTTCCAGTTCTTCCTCTTTCCTGTGCTCTGGTAGCTCTTCTTCAATGTGAAGTGCTTCAGGATGATATTGCTTGCACTCATAACAAATCATAGGACTCTTACAGTCTCTCACCATTTGTCCCTTTTTCACACATCCAAAACAGATTCCCTTCTCCTTCAAGAAATCCATCTTGTCTTCATATTCTTTCATCTTGAATCTTCGACACAATCTTATGGTGTGACCAACTTCATCACATAACAAACAAAATACTATTTGCTTGCTAATAGACACATTCCCTTTCATTTCATCTGTCTTTTCCACAGGTATGGTCGTGATAGCAAAACTACTTTGCTTAGGTTCAAATATTTCTTCAATTTTGATAAAGGGAGAATCTTTAATAGCTACAAGTGGTTTGTACTCTTCAATAGTCCAGTGTGGTTCTAACATGTTCCGTACTTCCCTGTCCAAGAATTCCACCATGTCTAGTAGCCTGGCTACTTGTTTTTTTTCTTCTCTTATTTTGCCTGCTTGGTCTTTCCACTTTTCTCTCAGTCTTCTGGGCAGCTTGGTCAAAATGATTCTAGTATTACTAGGAAGATTCATTTCCTCCATGTGGCCGAGATTTCTCATTGAGCTGCAACAATTTCTCAGAAATATTGCATAATCACTCAATACATCCCCATCTTCCGGCTTGATTTATTTCCAAGCATGGGCCTTTTCCATGTATGCGTTAGCAATCCTCTGTTCATCACCAAAACGTTCTTTAAGTAATCTTCTCACCTTTTTATAGCCATGGTTGCCTTGCTCTTTCTGAACTTTCTACAAGCTCTTTCACACTTCCACTTGTGTACTTCACCAGAAATCGTAAGCGCTCTTTTTCATCCATAACTTTTGTTTCTAATATTTCTTCTAATGCCTTTACGAAAGCTTCATACTGCAAAGGATCTCCACCATACGTAGGAATTTCTACTGGTGGTGGAATGAGAGAGCTATTTTGTCGAGCTATTATCTTGTTGAATTCAGTTTGCCTATTCAACAGTGCCAATAATCCATCTTGATAACTCTGGCTTGGCTCCACCTGTTGATAAACAGGCCTTTGTGATTCAAACTGAATTGCTCGAGTCTGTGCACCAGGCCTCGAAAAAGCGTGGTCCGCTATTGGTTTGTCTCGAGCATCCACAGACGCTCCAAAAGTAATTGGTTTCGATATGGCACTCATTTGCTGAGATGAAATTTAACCCATCTTCCTCTGTTCCAATGGGTTTTCAAAGCCTAGAAATTCGGTGGACCTCGATTGTGGAATTGATCCAACTGCCAATTCACTTTGAGCAGTTTTTCTTCTTGGTCCAGAGCTCATCGTCCTTGATGATCTAGATCTGGATCCCTCACTTTCCAGTAGCTCCTTCTTTGCTTTGGCCACCGCCATCTTTGTGTCTAATTCCAGTTGTTCCTTACGTCGCCTCACCTCTTCTTCTTGTCGGTCTGGCTGGAATCTCCTTACAGACTGGAAAAACACTTTCTGACAATAGACAATAGGTGCAGGAGTAGGCCATTTGGCCCTTCGAGCCAGCACTACCATTCAATGTGATCATGGCTGATCATCCACAATCAGTACCCCGTTCCTGCCTTCTCCCCATATCCCCTGACTCCGCTATTTTTAAGAGCCTATCTAGCTCTCTCTTGAAGGCATCCAGAGAACCTGCCTCCACCGCCCTCTGAGGCAGAGAATTCCACAAATGTCTCTGTTACATTTGCCGTTAAAAATTAAAGCTTCGCAACTTGTAGTTCAAAGAATAATAATCGATTTCTACTCACAAGTCCTGTGATATTGTCTTCAGATAAGTCTCGATGCTGTCGATAGACCTCAAGGCCTCCTCTGGCCGAGATCTATTATCTTCAGTACCTCCTGGAACCAGTCCTCTGGCTAAAACCTCTCCGAGATCTTAGCCAAATCTTCTTTGACGGAGGTCTCTTTTCAACTTTATCTTCTGTCCCACTCTCTGGGACTGGTATTTAACCCCCCTGCCGGAGTTTCCCTTCGACTTAATGTAGCGGCAGATTTTCATATCTTTCAAGAAATTAACTCCCTAGCCGCCTTTTGGATGGGCATGGATAAGGGGAATATCTTTGATACGCATGCGAGCTGGCTCACAGGGACCTTCAGAGCTTCTTCACAGATATGGCTTCAAAACACAGTCTTTCGATGAATAAATGCTTTATGGTTGAGAGAAAACAGTAAGATACATCCAAATTTCTTCCGACTCATTACTACAATCTTCATCGAACTCCAGCTTATTACTTCAAACATTAGAAAACTCCTTGTGGGTCCGTAACTCTGGCATGATCTCCTTTAGAACTCACATGGTCGAAGGGTTAACCTTCTCCCTACTTGCTCCAAACTACACTAAAAACTAAACTTCTGTGCAAGCATCTTAGCTCCAAACACGCCCCAAAACACGTCATAAATCCCACCCACAATATAACGGGCAGTCTAAAATTGAAAGGCACATGCCATCATCAGTGACATGCAAAACAGGCCATATGGCCACTAAATACCGGCTCCTAATTGTTCCGAGTATATTACGAGCCAATTACTAATAAACATAAAAAAAGTGGCCATAATGTAAGGTCAGGGAATATAACCCTGCGGCTCCTCATCGGGAAATTTAAACCCGGTCTCCCGTGTGACAAGTGGGGATACTAAACACTATACTAACGTGGAAAAAATAGCATGCACTATATATCTGAAATCAGAATTCTTCATCGACTCTTCAAGATACATCCAAATTTCTTTCGACTCGTTACTACAATCTTCATCGAACTCCAGCTTATTATTTCCAACATTAGAAAGTAATTGTTGCTGCTGTTGAGCGAGGTTGTTGACTCGAGCTCTCGAGTTACATTTCTGCTGTTGTTGTGGGACACGCCCCTTAACTGATGACGCTCTCTTCCCGCCAAATGCAGTCACGTCACCGTTCCAGATCTGGTAGCGCCACTACTTCCCTGTCGCTGTGACATTACTTTGACCAGAATGCAGAACCTCAGATCACCATTAACACATGATCAAATCAGTTAAATATCATCTCCCCAGTTTTGGATTATATTATGAAACCCAACACTACACCACTACATCAATGTGCTCACCTAGCCTTAGTTTATGGTCATGGCGATTATGGTTTGATTCCTTATAGTGTCAAAATTAGTTATTCAAAAACAGCTATATTGTTCCTTTCCAGTGTTTAAGAAAGAACTGCAGATGCTCGAAAATCTAAGGTAGACTAAAAATGCTGGAGAAACTCGGCGGGTGAGGCAGCATCTATGGAGAGAAGGAATTGGCGATGTTTCGGGTCGAGACCCGCCGAGTTTCTCCAGCATTTTTAAGGGTCTTGACCCGAAACATCACCTACAGTATTCCTTCTCTCCATATATGCTGCCTCACCCACTGAGTTTCTCCAGCATTTTTAAGGGTCTCGACCCGAAACATCACCTATTTGTTCTCTTCATAGATGCTGTCTCACCCGTTGAGTTTCTCCAGCATTTTTGCCTGCCTTCGATTTTTCCAGCATCTTGTACTCAGCTGTGGGTCGGTTGAACTTGTGGGATATTCCGCGACAGCAGGTAAAATTAAGTTTTTCATTCCGTCTCCGTACCTGTGACAGTAATAAACCAAGCCCAATGCAGTTTCTACCCACCCATGCCAAGATGGAACCTATCACCTAATTAACGTTTTAATAAAATAAAACCCATGACCATCTGAAAGATAGACAAAGAATGCTGGAGTAACTCAGCGGGACAGGCAGCATCTCTGGAGAGAAGGAATGCGCGACATTTCGGGTCAAGACCCTTCTTCAGATTGATAGTCGGAACTGAGAGAAAGACGCAGGTTGTTATCATCATATGCGAACAGCTAACCGATGGTTGGTGTGGACTCGGTGGGCCAAAGGACCTGTTTCAATCAATTCAATCATTTAGGGTAAGACAATCATGAAATGAGGTGGGGACTCACGCTAGACAGGGCTCTTAAACATAGCGGATTCAGGGGATATGGGGAGAAGGCAGGAACGGGATACTGATTGGGGATCAGCCATGATCACATTGAATGGCGGTGCTGGCTCGAAAGGCCGAATGGCCTGCTCCTGCACCTATTGTCTATTGTCTATGTCGCATAGATGTCAACACAATGTACTCTGAGGGGAATGATTGTTCACAAATAATTAACTCTCTAACAGTTGTCTGACTGAGATGAAATAAAACTCAAGGTAATCCATGTGTTATACTCTAAATTAAACCTTATTTTCAAAGTACACCAAGTGATCTTTGTCAGTCCCTTGAACAATATCTGATACTAATACTGAAAGGGTTCAGAGAAGATCTACGAGGATGTTGCCAGACTAGAGGGTGTGAGCTACAGGAAGAGTCGGCTGGGACTCTATTCCTTGGAACGCAGGAGGATGAGGGGTGATCTTATAGAAATGTACAAAATCATGAGAGGAATTGATTGGGTAGATGCACAGAGTCTCTTGCCCAGAGTAGGGGAATTGAGGACCAGAGAACATACAGGGCAGGTTCTAGGTGAAGGGGAAAAGATTTAATCCGAATCTGAGGGGCAACATTTTCACATAGGGTGATGGGTGTATGGAAAAAGCTGTCAGAGGAGGTAGTTGAGACTGGGACAAACCCAACGTTTAAGAAACATTTAAGAAACAGGTGCATGGATAGGACAGGTTTGGAGGGATATGGGCCAAGCACAGCAGGTGGGACTAGTGTAGCTGGGACATGTTGGCCGGTATGGGCATGTTGGGCCAAAGGGCCTGTTTCCACGTTGCATCACTCTATGACTCTAATATCTCATCCGTATTCCTTCTTATGGGGAGAAGGCAGGAGAATGGTGTTAGCAGGGAGAGATAGATCAGCCATGCTTGAATGGCGGAGTAAACTTCAGGGGCCAAATGGCCAAATTCTGCTTCTATCACATGACCTTATGTGTCCACAACTGGAACAGCAGATACAGTAGATGAAGTTGGAGGAGATACAAGTGAACCTCTGCCTCACCTGATAGGACTGGCAGGGTCCTTGGATGGAGTCAAGGGGACAGGTGTTGCAGCTCCTGCGGTTGCAGGGGAAGGTACCTGGGGAGGGGGTGGTTTGGGTGGGAAGGGACAAGTTAATGAGGGAGTTGTGGAGGGAACGGTCTCAGCGGAAAGGGGTGGAGATGGGAAGATGTGACTACTGGTGGGATCCCGTTGCTGGTGGCAAAAATGTCGGAGGATTATGTGCTGCATGCGACGGCTGATGGGGTGGAAGGTGAGGTCTGAGGAGACTGTCTCTGTTGCGACTAAGGGGCGGGGGAGCAAGAGTGGAACTGCGGGATAACGAGGAGACATGAGTGAGGGAAACATATAAGATGGGAGAGGGGAACCCCCATTCCCTAAAGAATGAGGACATCTCGGATGCCCTGGTGTGGAACACCTCATCCTGGGCGCAGATGCGGCATAGACGGAGGAATTGGGAGTAGGGGATAGAGTCTTTACAG
Organism: Raja brachyura; assembly: GCA_963514005.1. The sequence continues at coordinate 78,277 of CAUPSL010000246.1, forward strand.
GAACCAGGATGGGAAGAAATGTTGTCGAGATAGCTATGGGAGTCAGTGGGATTGTAATAGATGTCAGTCGGTAGTCTACCTCCTGTGATGGAGACGGTGAGATCCAGAAACGGTAGGGAGATGTTAGAGATGGTCCAAGTGAATTTGAGTGCAGGATGGAAATTAGTCGTGAAGTTGATGAAGTCAGTGAGTTCTGCATGGGTGCAGGAGGTAGCACTGATGCAGTCATCAATGTAACGGAGATAGAGGTCAGGGATAGGGCCAGCGTACGCCTGGTACAGGGATTGTTCAACTTACCCTACAAAGAGGCAGGCGTAGCTGGGGCCCATTCCAGTTTCCATAGCTACACCATGGATTTGGAGGAAGTGGGAGGAGGGGAAGGAGAAGTTGTTGAGGGCGAGGACCAGCTCGGCTAGGCGGAGGAAAGTGTTAGTAGACGGAAATTGGCTGGTTCTGCGGCCGAGGAAGAAACGGAGGGCTTTAAGGCCTTTCTGGTGGGGGATGGAGGTGTAGAGTGACTGGACGTCCATAGTAAAGATGAGGGAGTGAGGGCCTGGTAAACAGAAGTCATTGAAGAGACGAAGGGCATGTGAGGTGTCTTGGACATAGGTAGGGACATAGATATGTCACCTATCCCCATGCTACTGTCTGAAAATGCACAAGTTTCTTTTAGAGATATAGCATGGAAATAGGCCCTTCGGCCCACCGAGTCAGCGCCGACCGGTGATCACCCCGTACACTGGCACTATCCTACACACGAGGGCCAATTTACAATATAGACTTTTACCGAAGCCAATTAATCTACAAACCTGTACCTCTATATATAGTGTGGGAGTAAACTGGAGAAAACCCACGATGTCACAGGGAGATTGTACAATCTCTGTAGAGACTGATCCATAGTCTGGATGGAACCCGGGTCTCTGGCGCTGTACGGCAGCTACTCTACCGCTCTGCCACTGGGCACCCAGAGGGCTTCTACAGAGTTGCTGCCTGACCTGCTGTTACTCCAGCACTTTGTATCTTTTTTGGTAAACCAGAACCTGTAGTTCCTTGGTAGACAAAAATGCTGGAGAAACTCAGTGGGTGAGGCAGCATCTATGGAGCAAAGAAAATAGGCAACGTTTCAGGTTGAAACCCTTCTTCAGACGATCATACGATTTTCCAGCTTCTGCAGTTCCTTCTAAAACAACCTCTAGTTGCTTGCGTTTACAGGATTGTTCACTTTTCATGTTCATAAGTTCTAGGAGCAAAATTAGGCCATTCATAGAAACATAGAAAAATAGGTGCAGGAGTAGGCCATTCGGCCCTTCGAGCCTGCACCGCCATTCAATGTGATCATGGCTGATCATACCAACTCAGTATCCCGTACCTGCCTTCTCTCCATACCCCCTGATCCCTTTAGCCACAAGGGCCACATCTAACGCCCTCTTAAATATAGCCAATGAACTGGCCTCAACTACCTTCTGTGGCAGAGAATTCCAGAGACTCACCACCCTCTGTGTAAAGAATGTTTTCCTCATCTCGGTCCTAAAGGAATTCCCCCTTATCCTTAGAAAGGATTCGGCCCATCAAGTGTACTCCGCCATTAAATCTTGCCTGATCAATCTTGCCCTCTCAACCTCATTCTCAGGCCCTCTCCCCATAACCTCTGACACCCTTACTGTCAATCTCCACCATAAAAGTACAAATTTTCTTGGCCACCACAGCCTCCTGTGGCAATGAATTCCACATATATTTTTATTTAAAAGTTCGCCAATCCCAATGATATTCACCAAGGTAGATGCCTCTGAATCTGAGGAAAGACATCCTTGCCATAGAGGGGGTACAGAGAAGATTCACCAGACTGATTCCTGGGATGTCAGGACTTTCATATGAGGAAAGATTGGATAGACTCGGTTTGTACTCGATGGAATTTAGAAGATTGAGGGGGGATCTTATAGAAACCTACAAAATTCTTAAGGGGTTGGACAAGCTAGATGCTGGAAGATTGTTCCCGATGTTGGGGGAGTCCAGAACAAGGGGTCACAGTCTAAGGATAAGGGGGAATTCCTTTAGGACCGAAATGAGGAAAACATTCTTTACACAGAGAGTGGTGAGTCTGTGGAATTCTCTGCCACAGAAGGTAGTTGAGGCCAGTTCATTGGCTATATTTAAGAGGGCGTTAGATGTGGCACTTGTGGCTAAAGGGATCAGGGGGTATGGAGAGAAGGCAGGTACGGGATACTGAGTTGGATGATCAGCCATGATCACATTGAATGGCGGTGCAGGCTCGAAGGGCCGAATGGCCTACTCCTGCACCTATTTTCTATGTTTCTATGTTTCTATGAATGTACCCGTGTACTTTGGAGTGTGTACAGTTCCTTTACAGCCTGTCCACTATTTCTTCTTAGGCCCTAAGGTCATAAGCGATTGCAGCAGAATTAATCCATTTGGCCCATTGTCTACTCCGCCATTCAATCAGGTTCAAGTTCAAGTTACATTTATTGTCACATACACCAATTGGTGCAGTGAGATTTGAATCACCGTATAGCCATACGAATAAAAAGAACACAACACACGATAGAGTTTAACATGAACATCCCCACACAGTGGAGTCAACGTTTCTCACTGTGAGGGAAGGCACTAAAGTTCAGTCCTCTTCCTCTTTGTTCACCGGTGGCCGGGGCCTTTGAACCCTCCGCAGTCGCCGCTACGGGCGGCCCGATGTTCAGGCCCTCTCGCCGGGATGATCGCAACTCAGCGGTTTGGAGTTTCCAAATCAGCCACTTCCTACCGGAGACATGGCTGATCTATCTCTCCCTCCTAACCCCATTCTCCTGCCTTTCCCCCATAACCCCTGACACACCTGTACTAATCAAGAATCTATTTAACTCTGCTTTAAACATATCCATTGATTTGGCTTCCACAACCTTCTGTGGCAATGAATTCCACAGATTCACTACCCTCTGACTAAAGAAATTCGTCCTCATCTCCTTCCTAAAATAAAGTATTTTAATTATGAGGCTGTGCCCTCTGGTCCTAGACTCTCCCACTAGTGGAAACATCCTCTCCAAATCCACACTATTCAGGCCTTTCACTATTCGGTAAGTTTTGGTAAGGTTCCCTCTCATCCTTCTAAACTCCCGCGATTAAAGGACTAGTGCCGACAAACGTTCATCATATGTTAACCCATGGGTTCCCAACCTTTTTCGTCCTGTTTACCCCAGGCAACTTTAATAGCACATAACAATGTTATTTCACTTATTTATGAACAACTAATGTAGACAAAAATGGTGGAGAAACTCAGCGGGTGAGGCAGCATCTATAGAGCGAAGGAATAGGTGACATTTCAGGATTCTCCATGCCTGTTGCTCTCTCATCTTAATGTTTTAAGAAGGAACTGCAGATGCTGGAAAAATCAAAGGGAGCGAAGGAATAGGTGGTCACCCATTCCTTCGCTCCATAGATGCTGCCTCACCCGCTGAATTTCTCCAGCATTTTTGTCTACCATCGATTTTTCTAGCATCTGCAGTTCTTTCTTAATTATGAACCACTGATGATGAACAGATACCTGTATACCAGAACCAAATGGTCAGTCAATGAGAAAGAATATGTACAAATCCCGAATCAACAAATTTACCCCCTGGGTAGGCGACAATTTACCCCCCGGGGGTTCATTTACCCCAGGTTGGGAACCCTTGTGTTAACCCAATCATAACATATAACATATAACAATTACAGCACGGAAACAGGCCATTTTGACCGTTCTAGTCCATTCTGAACACTTACTCTCACCTAGTCCCATCTACCTGCACTCAGACCATAACCCTCCATTCCTTTCCAGTCCATATACCTATCCAATGTATTTTTAAATGATAAAATTGAACCTGCCTCCACCACTTCCACTGGAAGCTCATTCCACACAGCTACCACTCTCTGAGTAAAGATGTTCCCCCTCATGTTACCCCTAAACTTCTGTCCCTTAATTCTCAATTCTGTTCCTTAATTCTCAAGAATAAAGGTCTAACTTGTTCAACCTTTCCCTGTAACTTAGGTGCTGAAACCCAGGCAACATTCTAGTAAATCTCCTCTGTACTCTCTCTATTTTGTTGACATCTTTCCTATAATTTGGCGACCAAAATTGTGCACCATACTCCATCACCAATGCCTTGTACAATTTTAACATTACATCCCAACTTCTATACTCAATGCTCTGATTTATAAAGGCCAGCACACCAAAAACTTTCTTTACCACCCTATCTACATGAGATTCCACCTTCAGGGAACTATGCACAGTTATTCCTGGATCCCTCTATTCAACTGCATTCCTCAATTTGCTACCATTTACCATGTAATTCGCTACCATTTACCATGTAATTCGCTACCATTTACCAGGAATCATTCTTGTAAACCTCCTCTGGATCCTCTCCAGGGCCAGCACATCCTTCCTCATGATGCACAAATACTATCATGCCCAAAAATGCTCACAGAACTCCATCTGTGGCCTGACCAGTGCTTTATAGAGCCTCAGCATTGTATCCCTGTTGTTGTATTCTAGCCCTCCTGAAATAAATGCTGGCATAGTGTCTGCCTTCTTGCACCAAGCACATTTCACATTCATGTTTCTACGTGTCCTGGGACAATGTGGCAAAGAAGTACACCGTGCAATTGTGACAAAGTATGTTGTGTGATGGTTGCTAATTTCAACGTGCCCGGTTTGGTCACCATGTTGTTGGCCAGACTACCAATGATTGGGGGAGAATGCTGGAAAAGAGATGGGGGCAGGACAAAGCCTGATAAGTGATATCTGAAGATAGGAAGTGCGGATAATGGTCTGAAAAAGGGTCTCGACATGAAACGTCACCTATTCCTTTTCTCCACAGATGCTGCCTGACCCGCTGAGTTACTCCAGCACTCTGTGAAACGTCACCTATTCCTTTTCTCCATAGATGCTGCCTGACCCGCTGAGTTACTCCAGCATTTTGTGTCTATCTTAAGTGAAAGGTGGATACAGGTGAAGGGGGGGGGGGGGGGGGAATTGGCAGATGGGCTTTGGGTAAGGGTGTGGCTTTGGGCCTTTGTCTTTCCATCTCTGGCCTTTGTCATCACCATTGGTATTTGGCTGCACAGTCATGAGTGTTCCAGGGGTATTGTAGGGGGCTGAGAATGCAACCTTGCGGGATATACAACGGTGTTAGGGATTGTCGTAGCGGATGACGTCACCACCAGTCCTCAATCTCATTGATTGTGGTCTGTTAAATCCAGATTATTGTTCTCCAAAGATGCTGCCTGCCCCCGCTGAATTATTCCAGCATTTGTGTCTTTTTGGCTTGTGTCTTAGACTGCAAAAGTGTGGTGCATACTGCCCAGAAGGGATTCACAGAAGTGGCTGCCTCAAACAGACACCGAGCATCATCAGAGACCCACACCTCCCTGGCCACACACTTCACCACTGCCATCGGGAAGAAGGTACATGAGCCTGAAAACTGTAACATCAAGGTTCAGGAACAGCTGCTTCCCCAAAGCCTACAGGCTGTTAAACACTAAATAACCTCTGATCTACAGAGACTTGGGGCATTGGTTTTGCCTTTTTGCACTATTATTGCTTGGTTGTTTTTTAATGTGTGTATATATATGTGTGTATATATGTCTGAAGAAGGGTCTCGACCTAAAACGTCACCCAGCCCTTCTCTCCAGAGATGCTGCCTGACCCGCTGAGTTACTCCAGTATTTTGTGTCTTTCTTCAGTGTAAACCAGCAACTGCAGTACCTTCCAACACATATGTTTATATATGTATATGTGTGTGTATATGTATATATACACACACACTGACATATGACAATAAAACACTTGACTCTTGACACACCCAGTATTGAGAATATAATTTGGGTGGTCCTGTTGCAGTTGTATAAGACATTTGTGACCCAGCCTACTCAACCTCTCCCTGTGGTCCTGGCAACATCCCTGTAGATCTTCTCTGAACCCATGAAAATATATTTCCTATGACATGGTGCCCAGAACAGAACACAATATTCTAGATGCGGTCCCACCAAGGTTTGGTGGGATATGGACCAAACACAGACAGGTGAGACTAGTGTAGGTGGGACATGTAGGGCCGAAGGGCCTGTTTCCACACTGTATCACTCTATGATACAGTGTCTGGCAGGAGCTGCCACGTGTTCACTGCTGACTTAATGCTCAGCTGAGGTGTTGGTGGGCCAGGACGCAGTGCCCTCTGGGGGTTGTAGTCCTAATAGCCGCGCCCTGCGTTGGTTGGCGATGCGGCATGACGTCTTATGCATACAACTCCCGGCGTGCTGCGGGGCGTGAGCCACGTCAGGGTTGCAGGTGGACCGCAATGCCCTCTGGGGGATGTAGTCCGCAGTGCCGCGCCCTCCGCTGGGTGGCGGGGCGAGTGACGTCAGATGTCCACAACTCCCGGCGTGCCGTGGGGCATTGGCCACGTCAGGGCTGGCTGGGGCCGCTGTGCCCTCTGGGTGATGTAGTCCGTGACGTGCCGGGAACCGCTGGGTGGCGATGCGGGCTGACGTCACTCGCCTACAACTCCCGGCGCGCCGCGGGGCGCGGGGACAGCCGCTTGTTATTTCCGGGTTGGAGGCGCCGCCATTTTGGGCAGTGACAGACGGGACTCGCTGTTGTCGGCCCCGCGTCCCCTTCAGCACCGCCACCGCCACCCACGGCCCGCCCGCCCGCCCGCCCGCCCGGGGCAGCAGCACCAGCACACGCTGATCCGAACCGCACCGCACGCCGCCCACACGGACATGTCAACCATGAATCCCGAATAGTAAGTGCGGGTTGGCGCCCGCTGGGCCCGAGGCCTGAGGCCTGCAGGGGGGGGGGGGAGGCAGGCAGGGCCGGAGCCCGGGTCCCGAGGGTGACAGTGACACTGGAGGCCCGGTCTCTCCTCTACCCGCTGCAGCCTGGGCTGGGGGCGGTGACACAGAGTGCTGGAGCAGCTCAGCGGGTTGGGCAGCATCTGTGGAGAACAAGGAGAGTGTGTAGAACATGAAACGTCACCTCTCCATGGTCTCCACAGATGCTGCCCGACCCGCTGAGTTACTCCAGCACTCGGTGTCTTATTTTGTAAACCAGCATCTCCAGCTCCTTGTTTCCGACACCGAAGCCAGAGGTAGATAATGGTGAGAGGACTGATGGCTGGACAAAGGCCAGAGATGAAAAGACAGAAGACGTGTGACAAAAGGATTGGAGAGTTACGAATTGTGATGCCAGAGGAAGGATTTAAGTGGAAGGGGGCAGGGAAATAGGTGTGAGTCCATGTGTGGAACTGGGATAAGGTGGGGGGTGGGGACATTAATGAAAGAAGCATTACTTGTAGGTTAATGTTCCTTCTCTCCAGAGATGCCTCCTCAATGCCTGTCCCGCTGAGTTACTCCAGCATTTTGTGTCTATCTTCGATGTAAACCGGCATTTGCAGTTCTTTCCTACACATTACTTTTAGGTTAGTTACATAAAATCGGATAATTCAATTATCATACCTTTAGGTTGTGAGCTTACCCGAGCGGAACCACAGAGATGTACAAGGGCCCAGTGCCCTGAACATGGAAACACTTTGGGACAGAGCAGCGTACAACATGTGTAGGAAAGAACTGCAGATGCTGGTTTAAAACGAAGATAGACACAAAATTCTGGAGTAACTCAGCGGGCCAGGCAGCATCTCTGGAGAGTAGGAATGGGTGGTGTTTCGGGTCGAGACCAGCGTACAAGATGTTTGGCATGCTTGCCCTCGTTGGGAAGGGTATTGAGTACAACATTGTGGCATAATAATGCAGCTGCAGAAGTTATTGGTGAGATCACACTTGGAGTTCTGGCCACCCTACTATAGGAAGGATGTCATTAAACTGGAAAAGTTATTTGGCCCATGTTCCTCTTCACCCTTCCTATCCAAATACCTTTGAAAAGTCATAATTGTTTCCGCTTCTCTAGCTTCCTCTGGCAGCTCATTCCAGAGTGGAAAAAGTTGCCCATCTTAAATCTCTTCCCCCTCACCGTAAGCCTGTGCCCTCTAGTTTTAGAACCCTCTACCCTGGGATAAAGACTGTGAGCATTCATTTTATCCATGTTCTTCATGAATTGTACACTTCAATGTTCAGCTCTCAGCCTCCGACACTTCAAAGAAAATAGTCCCAGCCTGTGCAACCTCCCCCTCTAATACAAGCCATTGTATGGGATCACACTCAGCGTACTTTGTACAGATCTGTACCCCCAGCTACAGGATGGATATCATTATGTTAGAAAAAGATGCAGTATAGATTTGTGGGTTTGACAGGGTTTGTGCCCCACCCCCACCTTTAGACAGGTGCTCTGTCCTTACCCACCTTCTTATGCACCCCCACTATCTTTGACCCTGGCTGTGTATCCCCTCCCCCCTCTCCTGTTTGAAGATAGTTACACCACTCCCCATTCCAATGACTCCCCCCCCCCCCCCAGCACTTGTGACAGGGACGTGATGGTATCACCTGTCCTGGGTTCACGCAACACTATCCCTTAGCTGCTGACTTCCTGCTGTTGTGGTCTGGGCCTGGGTGCATCCAGCATTCCTCATGCCTGTTGTTGCACAATAACAGATAGTGTGTCAGCTGAGCTTCTACATGTCTAAGCAAACGTCCTTCCTGAAGATCTTGGTGTCTTTGCGGGCTTGGTAACGGAAAGAGACATGAATGAGCAACTCTTAGTTGCTGCAGATCTGGTGTATATCTGTCTGGTTGTAGCAGCGTACTGCCAGATACTCAGCTCTGAGTATTAAAGCATTAAAATTCTTTGTTTTTCTTCATGAAATTGTTACATGAAATGTGTGTCCTCGAGCAATCCAAAACCGGTGTCTTGACTTTGCTCGCTTCCTGTCCTTAGTTATGCTTGTCCAAGTGTTCAGAGCGACTTGGAGCAGAGTTCCTGCCTGAGAAATGTGAAAATCCACATTGTGTTCAAGAAAACTGTCCTTCTAGGAACATAAACATTTATTTAAAAATCTTTTCCAGTGTTCAAAGAATAATTTCCAGTCAGACATATAATCGTGCTCCACAATTAACAGCCTCTATCTACTTTTTCCACATTTACACATTTTCGGTGTGTTCTTCCAGGCCCTTTTCAATTTGATCCATATTGGGCCACATGTAAATCAAACTTGTGTGAAATTATATAATGCTATCCATGAGTGAGATTCAACAGGAATTCTGGAGTTACAAAGCTAGTCGGACCATTAGCAGCCAATTTAAATCTATCACTTTAATTCATTACGTGGTGAAGTTCACAGAGATTGCAGAATTTACCTGTTGGTGATGCCAAGAGCTGGCTCATCACTGCGCGCCAATGTAGGTGCTTCATGTACAGGCTTGTATGAAATAACCTTCCCACCGGCTATTGGATGGCAGCCGGTGCAGGGATCACTTCCCTGAAAGCAGTTAATTACAACTAAATATTAATATTTCCCAATCTGTCACAGTTTGATGTTCAAATGGCTCAATGTCTCCTTGGGTAAAAGTGATTGAAAACCAACATGCAGGTGCAGCAAGCAATTCGGAAGGCAAATGGTATGCAGATTTTTATTGTGTATGGATTTGAAAGCTGGAGTAAAGATGTCTTGCTGCAATTGAGTGGGGCCGCACCTGTGTAGTTTTGGTCTGCTTGCCCACAGGAGAAGCCCAGTGAAGGTTTACCAACGGGTTCCTGGAATGGCAGACTTGCCGTGTGAGTGGAGACCGTGCAGACTATTCTCACGCGTTCAGAAGAATGAAAGAAGCTCCCATTGAAACGGGATGGGTACATTTGGGAAAGGTGTCTCTTCCAGATGACATGTCTGGCAACAGGGGGAGCAGTTACAGAATAATAGTTCATCTCGTTACGTCTGAGTAAGGAGAACTATCTTAACATTGAGGGTAGAATTCAGGTAGTCCTTGCTTTCTCCCTCCTTCCCCTCCCCTTCCCAGCTCTCCTACAGCCCACTGTCTCCGCCTGTTCCTTTCTTCTTCCCCCACCACCTCTACATTAGTCTGAAGAAGGGTCTTGACCTGAAAGGTCACCTATTCCTCCTTCGCTCCATAGATGCTGCCTCACCCGCTGGGTTTCTCCAGCGTTTTTGTCTGCCTTCGATTTTTCCAGTACCTGCAGTTCCTTCTTTAACTTTGAGGGTGATAATTCCTTCCCTGAGGGATTGCGGAGGCTCAGGCTTTGAGTTCAAAGACGAGCTTGATGGAAGGAAACCTTGTAAAGGATCTAATTGATAGAGGGTACGTGAAGAAGAATTGCGACCCAGAGCGTCACCTATCCATTCCCTCCACAGATGCTTCCAATAGAAGGATTGTTCCGGAAAATGGAGGTTGGTTGGAGGATCAGCCATAAACCTGATGAATGGCTGAGCAAACGTGAAGGGCTTGATGGCTTACTCCTGCTTCCAATTCTTATCATGAAGTAGTTCAGATGTAATTTAAACAACTCTCACTTGTCATATTGTTTGGTTCCTAATTAAATGGTCAGCTCCACCGACAGACAGTGGCAGATTAAATGTGTTGCGTTTGCAGATACCCTGTATTGCTGTCTAAACTCAGCAGCGTTAATATAGTTTGATACATAATTCCAGGTGTCACATGGATATGGAGGGAGAGGAGATTAATTAATCTCAGTACGAAGATTGTGGGCTGAAGGGCCTGTTTCTGTGCTGTACTGTGTTCTGTGTCCTTCAGTTTAAACAGCTTTCACGTTTCTTGTTGGTGCTTCTGATATTGTCGCTTCCTCCGTGCAATACAGCGGATTGTCAGCTGTGACTGTGACTTGGGAGCCATAAACCATCGGATCAGAAGCTAACAATGGAGCCACAGTACAGTGTCTTACAGCTCAGAAACTGGGCTTGATTCTGCCCTTCAGTGCTGTCTGTGTGGACTTTGCACATTCTCCCCATGACTGTGTGGGTTATCCCCGGCACTCTGGTTTCCTCCAACCCCCTCCCAGTGTTCCTGGTTGTTTAGAGAATTCCAAGCTATATGTGGTTCCACCTACCCTGAAGGTAAATATGATACAATAGAATAGAACTTTATTTATCCCAGGAGGGAAATTGATCTGCCCACAGTCATAAAAACACAAGATAAATGAAACATGAAATCAAATTGATGAGTGGAAAGGATTGGGATATGCAAAGATTTGGGGGGGGGGGGGGGTGTTGCTCTCACGCCCAGCACCTGTTCAATGGGCCGACTGGCCTCCTGTGCTGCTTGGAAGTATGGAAAGTACTGACAGTTAAATTTGAAGCGCAGTTGGATGGAAGTTGTGAAATGTGTAACCTTTGACCAAAGTGTTGTGCATCTGTAAGCATGTGTCAGCCATTTGCTGCTGACACTCGTTGTTACGCATACACTGAACATCTTGTTCATCTGGCCTCTCGTATCTTGGGTTTATCCAACAGCCACACTGTGGGAAGAGCTTGTCTACACTGGAGAGGGTGGTTTACATAGTGTGATACACAATAGGGCTATAGCAATGAGAGGTGAATGGCACTGGTTTCACACCTTCAGCACACTCTTCAAGTGCCCATCTACTATAGATGCTGGAAACTTAATATAAAAGCAGTCAATGTTGAATGTACTCAGCAGGTCAGGCCACTGTGGGAAGAGAAAGAGTTAACTGAAGTGTTTCTCTTAACACAGGTGTGACCTGACCTGTGAGTATTTGCATCATTGACTGTTTTTATTTTAGTCTCACCTATACTGAACACATTTCCAGCACTGGTTCCGTGGCATTCTTTGCCCTGGCGATCAAACGCTCCTCTGGATAATACTAGATAATACCCAGAGAGTATCTGCCATATCTGTCTCCACCACTCGCATGGCCTGTGCATTCCAGATTCGAACCACCCTCTGGGTGGAAAATAATCACCTTGGATTTCTTCTCAATCTCCACCCTCTAGTTTTATTTTGCTCTGTCATTGGGAAAAGCTTCCTATTTATTTCATCATGCACACCAGCCTCTCAGATGCAATCAAGCGCTTCTTATAGTGTGACTTGTGTATATGGGAGTGAGTTATATATGTGCAAGGTGCAGCCCAGCAAGTAGTAAAGTTACTTGTGTAGCAAGGAACTGCAGATGTGAGTTTAAACCGAAGATAGACACAAAAAGCTGGAGTAAGGCTGCATCTGTGGAGAAAAGGAATAGGTGGCATTTCTGGTCAGGATGTAGGCTCTCAACTCGAAATAACACCTACTCCTTTTCTCTGGAGATGCTGCCTGACCCGCTGAGTTACTCCAGCTTTTTATGTCTATTATTAGATGAGTTACTCCCCCGTTTGTTTCTGCTTGGTATCCAGATTGCAGATGTTTTGTTCAGAGTGAAAACAATACAGTTAATGTGATGTACAATATTCAGTTGGTGTAATCACTGGCTTATAATCTTGTACCAAATAATGAACATTAGGATTGAATGTGTCATCCTGCTTGAAATAGTCTGGTGGTTTTGGGATAGGATGTAATAATAACAACTCGTGATAGTTTCTCTTATAGTTTTAAAAAGACTCCATGACAAGGCGTCCTCACTTGTCAGATTGTGTTTACAAAATCCATCACCTCTGAGAGAATTGAAATGGATATTTTGAACTTGAGGTGCTACCAGCATTGAATATATTGTCATGATGGTATCCGTAACCACAAACCTCTGAGCACTAGATGGGCGTCTTTTGATAATCTTGGGTAAAAGATCTGTTTACTGAATATATCCATTGACTGATCATTGTTTAAGAAGGAACTGCAGATGTTGGAAAATGGAAGGTAGACAAAAATCTCGACCTGAAACGTCACCTATTCCTTCGCTCCATAGACCCACTGAGTTTCTCCAGCATTTTTGTCTTCCATTGAGCATTAGTTGCTTGGTTGGGCAGCAAAGGGTTCTTGCAAAGTTGAAACCCCCAACTTGTTTTAACTCTGTACCAAAAGGCCATATTTTGAATATTCTGGCCCAGTTTTGAATGACATTCAGACTCTGCAGGTTGATTCACACGTTCACAAGTTCTAGGAATAGAATTAGGCCATTTGGCCCATCGACTCCACCATTCAATCATGGCTGAACCCTCCCTCCTAATACCATGTTCCTGCCTTCTCCCCATAACCCTTGACACCCGTTCTAATCAAGAAAGGGTCTCTCTCTGCCTTAAAAAATATCTACTGACTTGGCCTCCACAGCCCTCTGTGGCAATGAGTTCCACAGATTCACCACCCTCTGACTAAAGAAGTTCCTCCTCTCCTCCTTTCTAAAAGAGCGTCCTTTAATTCTGAGGCTGTGGCCTCTGGTCCTAGACTCTCCCACCAGTGGAAACATCCTTTCCACATCCCCCCTCATTCTTCTAAACTCCAGCGAGTACAGGCCCAGTGCCGACAAACGCTCATCATAGGTTAACTCATTCATTCCTGGGATCATTCTTGTAAACCTCCTCTGGAACCTCTCCAGGGCCAGCACATCCTTCCTCAGATATGGGTCCCAAAATTGCTCACAATATTGCCAGTGTGATTATGAGGGATACCTCTATCTGCTGATCATTCTCAAGGCTGGTAACTATACAGTACTCCCTGATTGGCTGCAGTTCTCAAACCTTGATCTGATGGCCTTTCATCCTTATGCCCTGCCCCGAGTTTCACCTGGTTATTTTGCAGTATTCAGCACCACAGCGACGGGTCACCAGTTTTGCCGGTGTATGTAGTTTATTGCCCGCTTCTTGCAAAGATATTACAAATCTGTCATCTTAATAAGTATCTAAATAAGTATTTCATCTTCCACAGTTGAGATGGAGACTTGTAACCTGTTTTATGGACTTTATTTACGGACCAGTCTGGGGGATGTCTTGCTTGAACTAACTGTCCTTTTATTTGCACCAATTCTTGATTAATCCCAGCATACTTTAAGGTAGAAAGGGTAACATTGCTACTCCACAGATGCTGCCTGACCCGCTGAGTTACTCCAGCACTCTGTGAAACGTCACCTATCCATGTTCTCCACAGATGCTGCCTGACCCGCTGAGTTACTCCAGCACTCTGTGAAACGTCACCTATCCATGTTCTCCACAGATGCTGCCTGACCCGCTGAGTTACTCCAGCACCGTGCCTTTTATATCACAGACAATTAACAGTCGTCTGAGAAATTACGAAATGCGTCATGATGAGCGAGTCATTGAATGGCCCTCGAGCCTGCTCAGCCATTCATGATGATCATGCTGATGTTCCTCGTGTCCACTCCACTTTTCAGGTTTACGCCTGTAATTTTTAAATCTCCTGTAGTCTTAAAATCTTGCAGCCTTGAATATTGAGTGACTGTGGCATATAATTCCAAATAGTCAGTATCTTCAGGGAAGAAATTCTTAGTATGAAGTGAGCATCTTGTCCATTGGAATATAGTGACCTTCAATAAGATCACCTCGTATTCTTGTCTACTCCAGTGCGCATGGATCCAATCTTTCCTCATTGGACAACCTTTCTCTGCACCATCTCCCAAGTAAAAGCATATGCTTCCTGCAATAAGCATACAGTGCACTCCAGATGCAGCCTCACCACTGCCTGATACATTTATGGCAAGATCTGTGTTGTATGGGCATTTAAATAAAACAAAGTACAGTTAAACAGAATTGCCATGATTTTATGAAGTGCAAATCCTGTCCAACAAATGGATTTGTTTTATTCAGGATTACTCTGGATTTTCAAGTGACATTTCATCAGGAATTAGGTATAAGATTGTTTAAATACGAGATAAATTCTTGGGATGTGGAGTAAAATATTGCTATCAATAGGATTACTTAAATGCTTCTCCGTGGATTGTCACCTTGTGGTGGTGGAGACGCTCGTGTGGACCTGAGATCCTGAGAGCGATGCCGTCTGGAGCGATGCTCCTGGTAGGGCCACCCATGGCGATAAGGTTTACAATTTACAAATTTTACCGAATGTAATTAACCTACAAACCTGCACGTCTTTGGAGCTTGGGAGTAAACCGGAGCACCCGCACAAAAAACGGGGTCACAGGGAGAACGTACAAACTCCACACAGACAGCACCCGTAGTCAGGATCAAACCTGCGTCTCTGGCGCTGTAAGGCAGCAACTCTACCGCTGCGCCACCGTGACGCCCCTACTTGTAGCTACACTACCGATAGGTAAATATAGTATTGTGTAAACATCATAAATAAATAACAAAATAAGTTCAATATATATATGTATGTGTGTGAGTGTCCCCGTGGATTGTCACCTTGTGGTGGTGGAGAAGCTCGTGTGGACCTGAGATCCTGAGGGCGATGCCGTCTGGAGCGATGCTCCTGGTAGGGCCACCCATGGCGGTACGGTCGAGGGGGAGGTCTCTGACAAAGAGCGATCCAACCAAGACCTCAACGGTGGAACAGGCGGAGGACGATGGCTGACCTTAGTGGAGCGTCACAACGGCTGGGAAGGCGGATGAAGGCTGCAGTAGAAAAGGGTCGCCGGTCGTCTTGGACTCCATGCCACTGGATCCTGACCCAGATCTGTCAAGGCCTGTGGTGTGGCTGCCTGTGCACCAGTCTCCCCACGTTAAACAAAGTCACGCACAGGCGTCCTCCAACCCTGGAGACACCCATGGTCAGCCATGACCGAGGTTGGGCCTAAGAAGGAAAGGAAAGAGAACAGAAGGAATTAACAACCTCTTGCAGGTTGCTGGGCTATTATTAGATCCTTGTTTGTTTGCAGTTAATGATGTCGAGTCGTGATCAAGAGCTTGGTGAGAAAGTGAGAACACTGTCATGTGCAGGATGATGTGGACACGTTCGAGTTTGGATCAGAGGGAGACGGATGGACTACATGGAGGGGAAACATGAGGTGGCAGTGGGGTTAGGTGGTGGAATGTATTTTAAATGGCGGGTTATACCGTGCAGACTGATGTGGGTGTGTTGGTACAGGAAACACAAAGTCAACACACTGGCAGAGCAAGCTGTTTGTAAGGCAAACATGTGTCAGTTTGCCAAGAATTTACACAATATGTCGGATCGCGTTTGGAGAATATATATGATTGTCAGAGGAATTAACAGATTATTACAGATGGGATGTAGACAAAAATGCTGGAGAACCTCAGCAGGTGAGACATCTTTCAATGGAGCGTAGGAAATAGAGCGTTAGAAACAGTGACCCTGGGAAAGGATGTCATCGGCCCATTGGCCTTTTGCTCAGAGCGAGCACAGAAGGCTCTAAGTTAATTAATGAGGGCCGCAGTGATGTTGCCTGACTTCACTTTGCAGCTAGTGATAGGATTCAGGCCTTGCCACAGTCTGCGGCTGTCCACATGTTTATACTGGGACTCCATCATACCGGCCGGCATGCTTAGACCGCTCGGGATGGTTTAACTTGTATGCAGCGGTCCTAGTCTTATATGTTTCTCTCTACTAATGGTTGCCTTTCTCTTCCATTGATATTTGAAACTATTATGGACATCATCATGTTCTACACATGCTTCAGTGTAATAGCATCCTTTTTAAAAGCTGAATCTACATGCATTATTTATTGCAGTCTTTTCAAGAGATTCACTGGGACATATTGTAATAATTTTGTTCTTTGAGCAAAACAAAGTATAATTCTGTATGTTCAATTGAATTTTCGACGTTATTTTCTGAAGGCTCCAGTATCTATAAGTTTAGTTTTGAACTTTGAAACCAGTCTGTGATAAAACTATTAGTTTGGAAACAAGTAGTGAAAAGAAGAGAGTGTAACAGAAATATCCCAATACTTGGCCTTCTGCAAATGTTCACATTTTCAATGAATGTCACGTTCCTTCTTCTGGAATGTCAGATCCGTTGCTTGATTCTACAAAAGTAGTTATGTCCTGGACACAACTAATTTGCGTAACTCATTCAGAATGGTCTTTTGTGGAATGTTCGTAATTCGAGACGCATCCAATATTTCTCGTGAAAGAATGCTAGATTGGTGCTAAATTGTAAATGGGTAAAAGTAGCATTTTCACAAAAAGGTGCAAGCTCTCAATATATTTATAAAAATCGAAAAACTGTTGAAATGTAAAAAACAATTGTGGAGCAATGTGTAGTACAATTGGCTTTTGTTGAGGGCCTGTGTGTGCAGGAGGTAATGGGGGTGAATGTGTTAGGAATGTGGCGTTCAGTGCTTCAATTATGGGTGAAATTGCTGTGTTGTTAGGAATTGTGATGTGGAGGAGACGGGTGGACCAGTGGCAGTTAAAGGACGGCTTCAGCAAGGATTTAGTGGGGAAAATGGCACATTGGCCATGATACCAAGGGAGAGAGAGAGAGGTGAAGCGTGGCTTGTGTTGCTGATGCTTATCGCTGCGTATCAGGTGCTGTTCCCCACTCTTTTATTAAAGAATCTCCAGCAGAGATTCACTAGATTGCTTCCAGTGATGAGAATGTCCGATCACAAACGTCTAAAAATAGTTCCATTATTCTTTGAGATTAAGAATAATGAAGCTGATTTTATTGTAACATAAGATCCTAAAAATATAGTCAATTTTATTCGTCACGTGCACCTGAAGGTGCGGTGAAATGAACTTGTCAGCAGCAGTACACTTAAAAAAGAACACACAGTACACAAGATTTAACACAAACATTCTTCACTGTGGTACAAAGTTCAGTCAGTCCTCCTTGTTCACCTGTGGTCAGGGCCATAAACCACTGCTGTCTCAGCTAAAGGAATAGCATGTTGGAACTAGAGCAAAAAGGGGCTGCTGGAGGAAGTGGACTTTGTGAAAGGCCCAAACCAAGATGTTGTTTGTCCATTTCCTCCACAGACTAGTGGCTTCATTCTCCAATGAGCTTGTACATTGCATCACTGAGTAAACTTCCCATGTCTGACCTTATGTCCGAGGGTAGGTTTGAACGTGTTTGGAGTAGGTGTCCTGCGGTCAAGGTGATTCACTTCCATCTTTCATTGCGCAAGGCTTCATTCCAGCCAGCAGCAAGTTGCTTTCACTTTAAGCATTGACTTCAGTTGTATTTGGGTTCCCGGCCACTGTCCTCTTTGAACAAGGCTGTTTCCAACATTGACATCTGATTTGATCCTGATCTAAGTGAACCACTCTGCATCCTCTCTGTTGCAAAGATGACATATGCCCATCAGACAGGTTTCAAACCCTGGCATTTCAAAACATGGGTCTCTTCATCCAGTAATGTTTCAAGTGAAAGCTATTCACTCAATGAGCAATAGGTGCAGGAGTGGGCCATTCCGCCCTTCGAGCCAGCACCGCCATTCAATGTGATCATGGCTGATCAACCCCAATCAGTGCCCTGTTTCTGCCATCTCCCCATATCCCCTGACTCCGCTATCTTTAAGAGCCCTTACTCTTGAAGGTATCCAGAGAACCGGCCTCCACCGCCCTCTGAGGCAGAGAATTCCACAGACTCTACCACTCAACCCTTCAATACAGGTCGCCAGGCTCCCATGTACAATATCGGCACTGTAATGAGGTACAATAGTTTGCTTATGAAGGAACTGTAGATGCTGGTTTACATCGAAGATAGACGCATAAAGCTGGAGTAACGCAGTGGGTCAGCCAGAATCTCTGGTTAGAAGGAATGTCTTCCTTCTATCCAGAGATGCTGCCTGTCCCGCTGGGTTACTGCAGCTTCTTGTGTCTATCTACAATGGTTTGTTGGTGTCCACAGAAGCTGTTGTACAGGGTGGGGAGAATAGTATGTTTGTGCGTGCGCAACAGCAAGTAACATGCTGTAACATGAATGCAACCTTGTTCAATGCTATACGTTAGCACTGAATGGTGCATGCACAATGCAGCCTTATGATAACGTTTTGTGTGTCCATTTCTTTTTAGTGACTATTTATTCAAGCTGCTGCTCATCGGAGACTCTGGTGTTGGGAAATCTTGCCTTCTCCTCAGATTTGCAGTAAGTAACGCTTTCACATTGAGCCTTTAGATTTCATTGATCAGTTCTATAAAAAGTGACCGATTGCTGATGTGGTATTTTGCATTCAGTGCTCTGAAATATGGATAGCGTTCTGCAGTGGTACTTGAAGGAACACACAGCCATTTCACGCAGATTTCTTGTAGAAAGGAACTGCAGATGCAGGTTTAAACCGAAGATAGACACAAAACGCTGGAGTAACTCAGCGGGACAGGCAGCATCTCTGGAGAGAAAGAATGGATGGCGTTTCGGGTCGAGACCCTTCTTCAATCATGGCTGATCTCTGCCTCCTAACCCCATGTTGAGTTACTCCAGCATTTTGTGTCTATCTTTGGTTTAAACCAGCATCTGCAGTTCCTTCTTACACAGATCATTGAGTCTCTCAGGTACATTATAAACACTGGTGGGTTCTATAAAGATTTCCAATCATGGATTTATAATCAACATACACAATCTCTAGTGTAGGCAGGAACTGCAGGTGCTGCTTTAAACCAAAGATAGACACAAAACGCTGGAGTAACTCCGTGGGACAGGCAGCATCTCTGGAGAGAAGGAATGGGTGACGTTTCAGGTCGAGACCCTTCTTCAGACTGAGTGGAGGCCCAGAGATGCTGCCTGTCCCGCTGAGTTACTCCACCATTTTGTGTCTATCTTCTCCAGAGATGCTGCCTGTCCCGCTGAGTTACTCCACCATTTTGTGTCTCTCAGTCTGGTTTCTTCCGGAATGCGTTGACACTGCAGTGTTGTCATTAAGATCGGAGACATGAGCGAAGGCACAGTGTGTGCTTAGCTTTGAACAGAGTGAAATGTGGGGTAGTGTAAATAGCACCAAGTAAGGCCACCTTTAATGAATCTGATTAAGAGAACATTCTGAGCCCCAGACCAGCAGCCCCGAGTTCTTGTGGGTTTAGGTGTGACCAACAATGAAGGGAAATTATCCACAAAAGAGCAATTATAAAGCATGGTGTTTTTCTGTAGGTTTTCATGTTCATAAGTTCAAGTTCAAGTTGCATTTATTGTCACATACACCAATTGGTGCAGTGAAATTTGAATTAGCATACAGTCACACATGAACATATAGAATTTAACATGAACATCGGAATCAACGTTTTCCCACTGAGGGAAGGCACTGTGAGGGAAGTGGTAGGAGCAGAATTAGGCCATTCGGCCCATCAAGTCTACTCTGCCATTCAATCACGGCTGGACCACTTTGGCAACCTTCCCCACCCCTGATAACCTCCTCTTTGGGATTTGGTTAGAAAGTGGGTCCGGTATATATTATCAATCACTGGAAAGGAACAAAGGTAGACTAAAAATGCTGGAGAAACTCAGCGGGTGAGGCAGCGTCCATGGAGAGAAGGAATAGGCGAGATTTCGGGTCGAGACCCTTAAGAATCATTGCGTGGGTGATTCTGGCTGCTCTTCCCACGCCTGCTCGATCTCCACTCACAACTGCTTGTCACACACACACACACACACACACACGCGCGCGCGCAGACAGAGACAGACACACACAGACAGACACACACAGACAGACACACACAGACAGACACACACAGACACACACACACAGACACACACACACAGACACACACACACAGACACACACACACAGACACACACACACAGACACACACACACACACACACAGACACACACACAGACACACAGACACACACACACACACACACACACACACACACACACACACACACACACACACACACACACACCCCCCCCCCTTTTTGGTCATTGTCAACTTACAAAGAAGTTCTTGGGGAAGCTCCAATGTAGCGTGTGCGATTGAAGTAAGTGGCCAACAGCCCGTGGCAGATCATAT
This sequence comes from Raja brachyura, assembly GCA_963514005.1. The sequence continues at coordinate 99,005 of CAUPSL010000246.1, forward strand.
CCCACAGGAACAAAGGTGACCCATTATCTTGTTGCCAAGGTGAACAGACAAAGATATCTTTAAGAAGGAACTGCAGATGCTGGAAAATCAAAGGTAGACAAAATTGCTGGAGAAACTCAGCGGGTGCAGCAGCATCTATGCAGCGAAGGAAATAGGCAACGTTTCGGGCCGAAACCCTTCTTCAGACAAAGCTTTTTCACTTTGCCTTCTGGATACGAGTATCATTGGCTCTCAGACGGATGACAATTATCACCCCCCCTTTACCCCCAGCCAGGTCCAGCAACAACTTCAACTGTGCTGTTTGATGCAAGATTGACTTTCCTCTCCTTCCTTGGCTGAGATGAGCTCATTCAGAACAGGCTGGAATCTCATCGTTTAATTTTTAAACTGCAGCAGGCGACTTGCAGACCATCTTGGATATTGCTTCTCTACAAAAAGACACAGAGTGCTGGAGTAACTCAGCGGGACAGACAGCATCTCTAGAGAACATGGCTAGCTGATGTTTTAGGTCGGAAATCTTCTTCAGCCTCGAGTTAACCAGTCTGCCCTTTGTTGCACCAGTCTGACGAAGGGTCCCGACCTAAAACGTCACCTATCCATGTTCTCCACAGATGCTGCCTGACCCGCTGAGTTACTCCAGCACTCTGTGAAACGTCACCTATCCATGTTCCCCACAGATGCTGCCTGACCCGCTGAATTACTCCAGTACTCTGTGAAACGTCACCTATCCATGTTCTCCACAGATGCTGCCTGACCCGTTGAGTTATTCCAGTACTCTGTGAAACGTCACCTATCCATGTTCTCCACAGATGCTGCCTGACCCGCTGAGTTACTCCAGCACTCTGTCTTTTTTTCAACATAATTCTAATGCTGAATGGAGTTATCATGTGTTTGTTGCATTTTGGTTGGACTGTACGTAATATTGCAATAGCTTTATTTTGTATTGAATATTATGTTCATTTACAGGATGATACATACACAGAAAGTTATATCAGTACAATTGGTGTGGATTTTAAAATTCGAACTATAGAGTTAGACGGCAAGACCATCAAACTTCAAATAGTAAGTATTTCTAATTACTGAGATTATTGAGTTACTCATAAATGGAAAGACTGGACATTTGCAAGAAACCTGTGCTATGTTTTATTTTCTTTATATAAAATGTGCAAGTTTGTCTATATATCGTGAACAATAGAACCACTTGGACAGGTGCTTGAGCAGGAAAGGTTTAGCGGGATGTGTGGCAGGCACAGGTAAATGGGACTGGCGTAGATGGGGTATGGACAAGTTGTGTCCAAGAGCCTGTTTCTGTGCCGTATGATTCTATCATTTGTTTGGACTTACACACTTTTAGAAACACACAAGTTATAGCTCCCACCGTTCAATATCAGTGAAATGATGCAAGACTTTTTATCAGGTGTGTCAAACCCATTTTAGGTCACGGGCAAAATGTGAACATGCGTGCCGGATCGAACAGTGCATGCGCCGACGCAGTCTGATCCGGCACCGCGCACAGCTGCAGCCCGCCCTGGCATCGGGGAAATCATCCCGCGGGCCGGATCGGTCCCCTTCACGGGCCGCATCCGGCCCGCGGGCCGAGAGTTTGACACCCCGGCTTTTGAGGGAACTGTAGAATGGAAAAGAAGACTAAAAGCATTATCGATTGTTCTTGTGTTTGGTATGTAACTGTTGATGGAATTTGTGGAGTGTCCAAACCCAGACTTGAAGATAATGATTGTTTTCTTGCTTGCAGTGGGACACAGCTGGTCAGGAGCGGTTTCGAACAATCACTTCCAGCTACTACAGAGGGGCACATGGCATCATCGTTGTGTATGATGTTACGGACCAGGTACGTGGCAGCTCATGGCTGGAAGAACAAAAACCATCAAGGTGGCAGACAGTTACACATCTGTTCTGGTGCTTGCATCAAGCTAGTTCTGTCCTGAAATATCAATGGTGGGATAGCATAGAATTAGTGTGGACTCAGTGGGCCAAAGGGCCTGTTTCCATTTTGTATCTGTTAACTTGTAACAACTTCTCCCCTCACATCCATTATATTTAATCGCATAATGTAGGATGTGATAATTCTGTTACCAAATTTTAACTTCAATACCCCATCAAATGTAATAATAATGTAAATCTATATTTATTACCATTAGCGCATTATTTCCAGGCCAGTTAGAGCTGGGAGTTATCAAACAGAGTGTGAGGTTACAGAGTGATCAGCTGCATGGTTTGCCGGTGTGGGGACATTTGATGTGGAGAGGCTGTGCTGATCTAAGGCTTGGATTGTAGTTGCTCAATAATCATTTGTTTAACGTTACTATTGTAAGCAGCACGGTACTTTCATTGCTTCAGCGTGATGAACAGAAAATAGCCCTAGCCGGTCGTATTTAGAGCAAAGCGTCTTGGAGTCAGATGATAAATAGGCCAGCGGTATAAATGAACATGGGCAGAGTTATATTTTAGCATCTATTTCTAACTCTTCTCTCTTGGGTCACCAGTACTGCCATGAATTAAGCCCGGCTTCCACACGATTTGAAGCTGTGAAAGGCAGACTCAAACTCTCCTCGGGAAGAAACATCAGCTTAGCCCAGTCAATACAGAGTCATTAAACTTCATAATTGATACTAGCCTGAAGGAGAGCTCCCCCTCCTCTCACCTCACTCACCATCAACAACACCACAGTCACATCTGTGGAGTCTTTAAAGTTCCTGGGAACCATCATCTCCATGGACCTTAAGTGGGGGGCTACCATCAACTCCACAGTCAAAAAGGCACAACAGAGGATGTACTTCCTGCGGCAGCTGAGGAAGCACAATCTGCCACAGGCCATGATGGTCCAATTCTACATGGCCATCGTAGAGTCGGTCCTCACCTTCTCCATCATGGTCTGGTTTGGCTCAGCCACCAAGCACAACATCCAGAGACTGCAGCGAATCGTTCGATCAGCAGAGAAGGTTATTGGCTGCAACCTTCCCCACATTGACGAACTGTACACTGCAAGGGCCAGGGAGCGAGCGGGCAAGGTCATCTCTGACCCCTCTCACCCTGGCCACAAACTGTTTGAATCACTTCCCTCTGGAAGGCGACTCCGGACTGTCAAAGCTGCCACAGCCAGACACAAAAACAGCTTGTTTCCACGAGCAGTAGCTCTACTCAATAACCAAAAATCTGTAGCCTCCTTTTGTTCTGGTATTTTATTTAATTCCCAGGTTTAATCAATAATGTTTTGTTATTAATGTATAACGTTTTATGTGTCATTTCTAACTGTCACTGTATGTCGTTGTCACTTGCGGGCGGAGCACCAAGGCAAATTCCTTGTATGTGAAATTCACATTAACCAGACATGGATCGAATCAGCAATAGTGATTGATCTACAGTTTCTAGCTGGGTTAATGTGAATTTAAATTCCACCCGTGCAATGGAGAATATAATGTAGTTGAAATGTTATACCCTGGTGTTTGAGGTGGCACCTTTGTCAGGTGTCTGTTGAGGTGGGTTCTCATGAAACTACTGAAGGCAAAAACAGGACGTGCGACATTCCTTTCCACCAAAGCAGGTAAGTTCAGCATTGGTATGTTGAAGATGCACCCTGTTTGCATTCGGGTCTCCCTTGTGTGCTCCATGTGGGTTTGTTCTGTAGGAGGTGCGGCACTATTTTGCAAACTACACAGCCCACAGCTAACAATTTGATAATCTCACCTGGTTTTACTGCTTCATGTTAGCCAGGATACATCTGCTGTTTAATGTAGAACCCATGGCCAGCTTTTATGAACCATCAGCGGTTCCTCACTCCCCTCCATTGTGTCTGTCCAGAGCAAGCGATGTCTGTGAAGGGCGCGCAGCATCGTCAAGGACTGCTCTCAACCCAACCACAGACTGTTTACCCTCCTCCCATCCGGGAGGCGCTACAGGTCTCTCCGTTGCCGGACCAGCAGGTTCAGGAACAGCTTCTTCCCTGTGGCTGTTACACTACTTAACTCTGCACCTTGGTGACGGCCAGTCACCCCCCCCCCCCTTCCCCCGGACACTCCTTCCCGCACCCACTTCTCCAGACTCTCACCATTACCTTGTTCCTTTTCTTTTAGGAGTCATTTAACAATGTAAAGCAGTGGCTTCAGGAAATAGATCGCTATGCCAGTGAAAATGTTAACAAGTTATTGGTAGGAAACAAGTGTGATCTGACAACCAAGAAGGTGGTGGATTATACAACAGCAAAGGTATGTTGTGTCTTCTTCATCTCTAACATACTTGATTGCAGCATCTCTAGAGAACATGAATAGGTGACGTTTCGCAGAGTGCTGGAGTAACTCAGCGAGTCAGGCAGCATCTGTGGAGAACATGGATAGGTGAGGTTTCACAGAGTGCTGGAGTAACTCAGCGGGTCAGGCAGCATCTGTGGAGAACATGGATAGGTGACGTTTTAGGTCGGGACCCTTCGTCAGACTGGTGCAACAAAGTGCAGACTGGTTAACTCGAGTCTGAAGAAGAGTACCGACCTAAAACATCAGCTAGCCATGTTCTCTAGAGATGCTGTCTGTCCCGCTGAGTTACTCCAGCACTCTGTGTCTTTTTGTAGAGAAGCAATATCCAAGATGGTCTGCAAGTCGCCTGCTGCAGTTTAAAAATTAAACGGTGAGATTCCAGCCTGTTCTGAATGAGCTCATCTCAGCCTAGGAAGGAGAGGAAAGTCAATCTTGCATCAAACAGCACAGTTGAAGTTGTTGCTGGACCTGGCTGGGGGTAAAGGGGGGGTGATAATTGTCATCAGTCTGTGACAGTTTGCTGAGAGCCGATGATACTCGTTTCCAGAAGGCAAAGTGAAAAAGCTTTGTCTGAAGAAGGGTCTCGACCCGAAACGTCGCCTATTTCCTTCGCTCCATAGATGCTGCTGCACCCGCTGAGTTTCTCCAGCAATTTTGTCTACCTACAGTCTTGTGTTCACATGACATGCCTTGTGACAACTGGAGCGCAGACTGCATCCTCACTGCGTCATCTGTGTCGTGGTTTCATTCTGTCAACTGGAGTATATTTATAAATATGGCTGCTCCGTAGCTTGTGTAGCAAGAAACTGCAGATGCTGGTTTACAAAAAGCCGGGGTAACTCAGCGGGTCAGGCAGCGTCTGTGGAGAGAAAGAATGGGTGACGTTTTGGGGCGAGACCCTTCTTCAGACTGAGAGTCAGGATGTGAGACAATAGGTGCAGGAGTAGGCCATTTGGCCCTTCCAGCCAGCACCGTGAGGGAGACACAGAGATAAGAAAGGATAAGGTGTGAAAACGAGACACGAATGGAGATGGGGATATTGAGGAAAATGCAGAATGGAACATTGTTAGCCAGAAGGTGACAAAACGTACAGAGATCACATTTAATCAGTTGGGGGGGGGGGGGGTGGACAGTAGCTTAACACATTTCTACACTCGTGTAAGTGTATAAACGTATATGCACATTTTATAAGTAGTTTGGTGAAGAATGTGTGCCGGTGGAATGCAGAGCAAGTTTAGTGAGACTGTCTGGACCTCCTGCTGGATAACCCGCTGGTCTTTTTGTCCATCGACAGGAATTTGCAGATTCCCTGGGGATCCCGTTTTTGGAAACCAGTGCAAAGAATGCGACGAATGTAGAACAAGCCTTCATGACGATGGCTGCCGAGATCAAGAAGCGAATGGGTCCAGGTGCCACATCCGGCGGCTCGGAAAAGTCCAACGTAAACATCCAGAGCACGCCGGTCAGGTCATCCAGCGGGGGCTGCTGCTAAGAATTCCCACCATTTCCAAAAATTTGATTTAAAAGGCCCAAAAGTAAGAACCGTTGCCTGACCCGTACTGTAAGTAGACACACTACTACAGACTCGCCCTCCCCCATCCCCCCCCTCTCTCCCCCCCCCACCCCCCCACCTCTCCTTTTCACACACACACACACACACGCACACACACACACACACACACACACACACACACACACACACACACTCACACACACACTCACACTCACACACAATCAGGCACTGAGAAGCCAGTATTGGCTGGGATTTCCAACTCAAGTCTAACTTCATTTTCAGAACTGTTTTAAACTTTAAAGTGTGCAGGTCATTAATAATGTGCATAAGTCTCATGTTAGCAGATTTTCATGCAGTTGGTTTATATTATAAAGAAATGATTTTTGTTTCTAATGGCATGTTTTAAATGTCAGCATTGGATGGTCTCTGAGGGTGAAGTTTAGTCACGGCCAGTGTTTTGTCTTATTCATTGCCATCAATAAAATGTAGTCATGTTATGTTGGATCTGATTTTGCTAGTACTTTCTGCAGAGACACAACTCCACTGCATTCCCTTCATACTCTCTTGTGGCTGCAGGATATTGTAACTTGTTGCACATGTATAACATTAAACAACTGAAATGTTTAATAATATTGTACTTAGACTTAATTTAGAACTAACCCGGTGGCCCAGAATGGTCCGTGAAGTGTCAAGGTCTACAACACAACGGGCTGGACTGCTGCAGTGTAACTGTCTTAATTTATTCTGCATTTCTCATATGTTGTATCTCGTTGTAGAGTGTTGGTTGTGGATGGGAGAGTACAGTCTGTAGATCACTGCTGTTATGATTCTCATTTGCCTTGGAGACGGCTTGTATTTATGTGGCACCGTGAGCGCTGGGACTTTCTGCTCACCGAACAAGGGGCTGCTCCAAACCAATCACATTTTTACCCGTGAATTTCCTTTAATTTTTTGTGTGGAGTTTTGGAGGCTACATCTGGATACTGCGTTGACTGCAGAGAGATTGGTAATAGTTACCATTATCAGGCATGCTAACCACTTCATTTTAGAGCTAGTGTAGGGACCCTTATAATTAAAAATATTTTAAGCATGGTGAAGGGTGATTTAACTCAAATTTATTTTTACTCATTCTAAATAAAATGCTTCATGGCACTTTCCTCCATATTTCTGGTTTCATTTTTGTAAGTCTTCAATGTAAACTTTGATAGGTGCTCATCTTGAATTCCATACTCTTCCTCCCTTGATTAGCAGCCAGGATGCAGCGTGTGAAGGAGAGAAGGACACACAAGTTGCTAACAAAGTCTTATTCAACAGCGTCAGCAGCTTTGCTCTCTTGGCCATTCAGTAGCAAGGGTAACTCCTGGACTGCGTCAAGCCACAGTCTCACGTCCACATCATCCGTTTTACCCTCATTTGCACTAAACATTTCAAAACTATTTTCCTCATTCCCTGGCTCAGTGGTAGAGTCGCTGCCTCACAGCGCCAGAGACCCGGGTTCCATCCCGACTGCGGGTGCCGTCTGTGCGGAGGTTGCACGTTCTCCCTGAGACCTGCGTGGGTTTTCTCCGGTTTCCTCCCACACTCCAAAGACGTACAGGTTTGTGGATGAATTGGCTTTGGTAAAATTGTCCTTGGTGCATGCAGGATGGTGTTAGTGTGCGGGGGATCGGCCGGCCGAAGGGCCTGTTTCTGCACTGTCTCTAAAACTAAAGCAGCTCTTTCACAGAGAGTGTCCGCGTTCTTCTCCTGTCTTGGTCCTAAATTGCTAACCCCTCGTAGAAATCTATCTTGAGGGAATCCACCTTCCAAGTAATCCCATTCCAGTTCTTCCTTGGATCCTTGTTCCTATCAGAATCATACTTTATTGGCCAAGTATGTTTTGCAACATACGTGGAATTAGATTTGCCGTAGTCATACCAATAAAAAGCATTTTAACATAAACATCCACCACAGTGACTACACATTCCTCACTGTGATGGAAGGTGGAAAAAAAGTGAAATCTCTGGCCTTCTTTGTTCTCCCGTGGTCGGGGGCCTGGAACTTTCTGTTGACGGGATGATCTTGGCTCCTGTAGCCGGCGGTTGGGGCGATCGAGCTCCTGCATCTGGGGGATCTCAGCTCCTCCGCACCAGCGATCGGATCCCGGGTCGGGGCTGGTCAAACCTCCCGCGGCTTGGAGCTTCCCGACATCAGTCTCTACCCATGACTGCGAGCTCCTTGATGGTGAAATCCGCAGGCCGTGGGTTGGAGCGTCGATCCCAGGCTCCGATGGTAAGTCCACGCCCGCGGTGGGGCTCAACATCAGTCTCGAGCAAGGCCGCCAGCTCCACGATGTTTGGGCGCAGAGTGATGGGAGATACAATACGGAAAACAATCGCATCTCCTGCAAGGTAAGAGATTGAAGAAAAATTTCCCCCGACCCCCTCCCACACATAAAACAAACCAGAGAACATTAACACAAACACACCAAAAAAGCCAGACAGACTGTTGGCGAGGCTGCCATCGCTGACGGCGCATCCGGTGTGGACAATGATTCATTACCATCCCGCCCTATAAAATGTATGCAGACTCATGGATTAAAAATAAAACATTTTATTAAACAGCATTGCAAGTCACTTTTCTTAAGGCGTGAGTGTGATTTTGCAGCGTCACAGGTTGTATCAACCCACCATACATTACATTTTCAGATTACAAAAAACATCAAAATTACCTGCACAATAGTACAAAATTGCCGTGATTGAGTTGCAAATCGTCGTTATCAACCACACAACATGTTACAGGAACGGTACAAAAGCAAGTATCAAACATTTGGGCATACATGTCGCCACCTTCCACTGTGTTGATGTCACACCAACATTAGAGGTGGCCATTGGGGTAAGCTGCTGGCTGGGATATGGAGTGGCCATTGGGGTAAGCCGCTGGCTGGGATATGGAGTGGCCATTGGGGTAAGCTGCTGGCTGGGATATGGAGTGGCCATTGGGGTAAGCTGCTGGCTGGGATATGGACTGGCCATTGGGGTAAGCTGCTGGCTGGGATATGGACTGGCCATTGGGGTAAGCTGCTGGCTGGGATATGGAGTGGCCATTGGGGTAAGCTGCTGGCTGGGATATGGACTGGCCATTGGGGTAAGCTGCTGGCTGGGATACGGAGTGGCCATTGGGGTAAGCTGCTGGCTGGGATATGGAGTGGTGGTTCCACACAGGGTGGAGGAGGATTGGCAGCAATGCCCTTTCCACTCTTGCTGAAGGGTTGAAGTGAATGAGTGAATAAGTTTATTGGCCAAGTATTCACATACAAGGAATTTGCCCTGGTGCTCCGCCCGCAAGTGACAATGTGACATACAGTGACAGTTAGGAATGACACAAAAACATTAATAATAAAACATTATCGATTAAGTGTAATTTAGTTCAAGTTTGTTTCTAATGTACACGTGTAATTCCCAGGGGGAGGAGAGGGTGGTTGAGAGGGAAGGATAGATCAGCCATGATTGAATGATGGGGGTAGAATTGATGGGCTGAATGGCCTAATTCTGCCCAGAGAACAAAATGAACATATGGGATTCTGGAGAACTGGTTTTAAACTAAACCTACATCAAATACGATTCTTGTTCACCGATTGTATACCAGTGTATAAAATCATGAGAGGAATAGATTGGGTAGATGCACAGAGTCTCTTGCCCAGAGTAGGGAAATCGAGGACCAGAGGACACAGGTTTAAGGCGAAGGGGAAAAGATTTAATAGGAATCTGAGGGGTAACTTTTTTTACACAAAGGGTGGTGGGTATATAGAATGACAGAGGAGGTAGCTGAGGCTGGGACTATCCCAAGGTTTTGGAAACAGGTACATGGATAGGACAGGTTTGGAGGGATATGGGCCAAATGCGGGCAGGTGGGACTAGTGTAGCTGGGACATGTTGGCCGGTGTGGACAAGTTGGGCGGAAGGACCTGTTTGCACTCTATGACTGCAGGATTTAAGGGGGTGCCATGCTAATGGTCTTCAAGTCCATGGGACCCTAGTGCATCATCTGGAACTGTCAGGAGCAAGGAGTGACTCTTCGACTCCCACCTCACGCTACTGTCTACCTAGAAATCCTCACAATACACAGGTTATTGGCTACCATTAGGTTATGCCACTAGCTGCTATTCAAAAGTTAAAATGATTTTTATCCCACACACCGCTGGTCAACATGAATTTGACCAGTGCAGAAGTTGAATTAAAATTGTTATAGCATTGAAAGTAAACAGCACTTGACAGCGTAAAGAGCTTTAAAACAAAGTTAATTGCAAGTATATGCCTATGTACTTCACAGGTATGAGTTTCCCCCCCCAAATCAAATAGGAATGTACAAATGCAAAACAATTGTCCAAGTTGAATGAGGAGCTGCAATGTGGCACTGCTTGGTGGTTGCTTCACTGGGTGGTCCAAGCTGACGGGATTTCCGGCGCTGACATCTTCATCAACGCCACTTACAATCTTCAGCCTGGAACACAAAATGCCACACAAGGAATGACTGCAGATGACGTGATGTGTACCCTGTAAACAAGTGTGGATTTCCAGCCCTCAATGTTACATTTGTCAATAGGAAGTCAAAGCACACAGCATTTATAAATATCGCAGACACTGTGACTGGGTGTAGAGTGACAAACATTATTCACATGATCCAGTCGATCGCAAGAGGAAGTGTTGGTAAACTGACCCCAAAATGTTTACTGCTGGCAGGGCAGCTGTGAAAGTCAGTGTTCAAGAAGGAACTGCAGATGCTGGAAAATCAAAGATAGACAAAATTGCTGGAGAAACTCAGCGGGTGCGAGAGCATAGAAACAGAAAATAGGTGCAGGAGGAGGCCATTCGAGCCAGCACCACCATTCATTGTGATCGTGGCTGATCGTCCCCATCAATAACCCGTGCCTGCCTTCTCCCCAAATCCCTTGACTCCACTGGCCCCTAGAGCTCTATCTAACTCTTAAATCCATCCAGTGATTTGGCCTCCACTGCCCTCTGGCAGAGAATTCCACAAATTCACAACTCTCTGGGTGAAAAAGTTTTTTCTCATCTCAGTCTTAAATGACCTCCCCTTTATTCTAAGACTGTGGCCCCTGGTTCTGGACTCACCCAACATTGGGAACATTTTTCCTGCACCTAGCTTGTCCAGTCCTTTTATAATTGTATATGTTTCTATAAGATCCCCCTCATCCTTCTAAACTCCAGTGAATACAAGCCTAGTCTTTTCAATCTTTTCTCATATGACAGTCCTGCCATCCCAGGGATCAATCACGTGAACCTACGCTGCACTGCCTCAATCACAAGGATGTCCTTCCTCAAATTAGGAGACCAAAACTGTACACAATACTCCAGATGTGGCAAAGGAAATAGGCAACGTTTCGGCCCGAAACGTTGCCTATTTCCTCCACTCCATAGATACTGCCGCAACCGCTGAGTTTCTCCAGCAAATCCAGCAAGTCACTGCTTCCAACAAAGGTGATCATAGTTTGGCTCTTACAGACCGCCGTTCAAATGCAGGGCCACTGAAGCCAGGAAAATGCAAGTAGTTTAAAGTTATTCGGGAAAATGTTCGAATTAAAGCACTGCATCCCCGATCTTGCAACTGTAGAAATGTTCGACCAAGTCGGGTTTTGCTAAGGAACGCAAGTCTGAAGAAGGGTCTCGACCCAAAACCTCATATTCCTTTTCTCCAGAGATGCTGCCTGTCCCTCTTTTGCTCCGGCTCTTTGTGTCGATCTTTGGTTAAGCCAGTGTCTGTAGTTCCTCCTTATACAATGTAGAAGCTTAGACTGGTTATCAAAACATACTGCAATAGACAATAAGTGTAGGAGTAGGCTATTCGGCCCTTCGAGCCAGCATCGCCATTCAATGTGATCATGGCTGATCATCCACAATCAGTACCCCGTTCCTGCCTTCCCCTCATTTAAGAGCTCTATCTAATTCTTGAAAGCATCCAGTGATTCGGCCTCCACTGCCCTCTGAGGCATAGAATTCCACAGATTCATAACTCTCTGGGTGAAGAAGTTTTTCCCTCATCTCCTTTCTAAATGGCCAACCCCTTATTCTTAAACTGTGGCCCCTGGTTCTGGACTCCCCCAACATCGGGAACATGTTTCCTTATATGTCTCAATAAGATCACCTCTCATCCTTCTAAATTCCAGAGTATACGAGCCCAGCCGCTCCATTCTATCAACATATGACAGTTCTGCCATCCCGGGAATTAACCTTGTAAACCTACGCTGCACTCCCTCAACTGCAGAAGGACCTCTTTGCTCCTATACTCAACTCCTCTTGTTATAAAGGCCAACATGCCATTGGCTTTCTTCACTGCCTGCGGTACCTGCATGCTTACTTTCATTGACTGATGAACAAGGACACCCAGGCCTCGTTATACTTCCCCTTTTCTCAGCAATTGTTTCGGAGGATGACATTTTACTCGGGCCTTTTCAGTGTTTGAAACAAGGAGCAGAGAAAGCTTTAGAGTGATAGAACGTGGAAAGAGGCCCTTCATCCCAACTCGCCTACCCCAACCAACATGTCCCACATACCTGCGTTTGGCCCATATCCCTCTAAACCTGTCCTATCCATGTCTAAATGTTCCTTTGCTTTGCATACTATCAGATAAACAGATCAGATACTGCTGTAGAAAAGGCTACAAAGTGCTGGAGAACACGGATAGGTGATGTTTTGGCGAAAGTATGAAGGGCTGTGACCCCTGAACGTCACCTATGCATGTTCTCCAGAGATGCTGCCTGACCCGCTGAGTTACTCCAGCACTCTGTGAAACGTCACCTATCCATGTTCTCCACAGATGCTGCCTGACCCGCTGAGTTACTCCAGCACTCTGTGAAACGTCACCTATCCATGTTCTCCACAGATGCTGCCTGACCCGCTGAGTTACTCCAGCACTCTGTGAAACGTCACCTATCCATGTTCTCCACAGATGCTGCCTGACCCGCTGAGTTACTCCAGCACTCTGTGAAACGTCACCTATCCATAACCCCTGACACCCGTAATAATCAATAATATATCCACTGACGTGACCTCCACAACCGTCTGTGGCGATGAACTCCAGAGATTCACCACCCCATACAGTCAGTTCAAACACAAATACAATAGATAGAACATGGAGGAAATTTGACATGTCAACATAAAACTAGTCACCTTCCCAGGCTTTCAAAGAATACATTTGCAATTTATTACTTTCATTTTGTGGCCGCTCACTGCTCTGTGCTACCCTCCAGTGGCACCTACTTGTATGTAAAAGTCAAGCTCTTTTTAGACCAAGGGATTAGTGCCGCTGAATTTAAACTGCCTTCTTACTTTGGGCAATTACTGAGAAGGGACTATAGCTGCATTTAAACATCACCCTGGAGATCACAACACGCTATCATGTATCTATACACTAAATGGCTTGAATGTAATCATGTATTGTCTTTCCGCTGACTGGTTAGCACGCACAGTTCACTGGATGTTATCAAGAGAGAGTGGGCCTGTCCCACTTAAGAGACTGCCAGGGACTAGTTTTAATGGAATTCACCTGCGACACCAGGCGACAACAAAATGTGTCGCCACTGTCGCCAAAAAAAATGTCAACGTTGAATAATTTAGCTCGTAGGGCTAACATAATCAAGGGATATGGGGATAAAGCAGGAACGGGGTACTGATTGTGGATGATCAGCCATGATCATATTGAATGGCAGTGCTGGCTCGAAGGGCCGAATGGCCCACTACTGCATCTATTTTTCTATGTTTCTAAAAGCTGACAATACAGGTGACAATAAAATGAACTGGTAGTATGCACGACCTCTTTGAACAAACAGGATATCCGTTCCTAATCTCATGGAAACAAGCTGTCCAGTTAGAGTACAGGGCCGTTCTACAGCACTGAGTAATGTTAGTCTACATCACCTCACATCTCAGTTCATCCTGCCTGAACATTCTGTGCTTTTCAGAGATACACAGCGCAGGAACATGCCCTTTGGCCCACCGGGTCCGCGCCAACACAATAACACCAGGGACAATTTACATTGATACCAAGCCTATTAACCTACCAACCTGTACGTCTTTGGAGTGTGGGAGGAAACCCACGCAGGTCACGGGAAGAACGTACAAACTCCGTACAGACAGCACCCGTAGTCGGGATCGAACCCAGGTCTCCGCCGCTGCATTCGCCGTGAGGCAGCAACTCTACCGCTGCGCCACTCAGATCAGTCTATTGCTTACACAAGCAAAAGCAACAGGCGGAGGAGGCAGTGGTAGAGACAGTACAGAAACCATCAGCTGTAACCACTCCTGCAACTTATCCATATTTCCTCATTCCAACCACGAACTTAATCTTCCAAAGATACGGGTCTTAGAGGCTTACAGCTCAGAAACAAGCCCTTCGGCCCATCGCGTCCATGCTGACCAACATACCCCCCACCTAAGCTAATCACATTTGGCCGCATTTAGCACGTATCAAAACCTGTCCAAATGCATATTAACATGGCATTAATCATTCTCTATCACAGGCTACTGATCAGCCATGATCTCATTGAATAGCAGTGCTGGATCGAAGGGCCGAAGGGCCTACTCCTGCACCTATTTTCTATCTTTCTATTATATAATTCCTTCACACACTAAAAGCACCCGCAGCAAAACAAATGCAAATAAAAAAATTAACAGATCCGGAGATAAAACTGCAGGTTCTGGCACCCCCTGTGGTCAAAAATAATTTGATGCAGACAATAGACAATAGGTGCAGGAGTAGGCCATTCGGCCCTTCCAGCCAGCACCACCATTCAATGTGATCACGGCTGATCATCCACAATCAGTACCCCGTTCCTGACTTCTCCCCATATCCCCCAACTCCACTATCTTTAAGAGCCCTATCTAGCTCTCTCTTGAAAGTATCCAGAGAACCGGCCTCCACCGCCCTCTGAGGCAGAGAATTCCACAGACTCACAACTCTCTGTGAGAAAAAGTATTTCCTCGTCTCCGTTCTAAATGGCTTACCCCTTATTCTTAAACTGTGCCCCTTGGTTCTGGACTCCCCCAACATCGGGAACATATGCAAATGAGCTTGTAAAAATGTCCACCCTCGGTCTCAATTTTAACACGTTTTTTTTCCTACAGAGAATTTATCTCCACTCCAAGGAATAAAATTCTGATAACAAGAGGTCACTTGTAATGAAAATGAGGTTTAGGCTTATTATTTAAGAAAGAACTGCAGATGCTGGAAAAATCAAAGGTAGACAAAAATTGTGGCGAAACTCAGCGGGTGAGGCAGCATCTATGGAGCGAAGGA
This sequence comes from Raja brachyura, assembly GCA_963514005.1. Next base: position 114,080 of record CAUPSL010000246.1, read on the forward strand.
ATAGGTGACGTTTCGGGTCGAGACCAGCTCCACATTAGTCTGAAGAAGGGTCTTGACCCGAAACGTCACCTATTCCTTCGCTCCATAGATGTTGCCTCACCCGCTGAGTTTCTCCAGCATTTTTGTCTGCCTCTAGGCTTATCATGGTCACATACCAAGGAACAACGAAGAGCTTTGTGATGCATGCTATCCAGACTGATCAGAATGCAGAACGAAGAAACGAGGAACTGCAGATGCTGGTTACTACGCAAGAGGACACAAAGTGGTGGCGGAGTAAATCAGGTCAGGCAACAATGTGTCAAGAAGTGCCCCGACCCAAAATGTCCATGTTCCCCAGAGATGCTGCCTGACCCTGCTGAGTGACTCCAGCACTCTGTGTACTTCTGTGATCAGATAATACTATATATATATATAAATGCAATCAGATCAAACTCCAGTACAATAGGGCGGTTACGGTGGCGCAGCGATAGAGACCAGCGCCGGAGACCCGGGTTCAATCCCGACTACGGGTGCTGTCTGTACGGAGTTTGTACGTTCTCCCCATGACCTGCGTGGGTTTTCTCCAAGATCTTCGGTTTCCTCCCACACTCCTAAAACTGTGGAATTCTCTGCTCAGTGGGCGGTGGAGGCCGGTTCTCTGGATACTTTCAAGAGAGAGCTAGATAGGGCTCTTAAAGTTTGCGGAGTCAAGGGATATGGGGAGAAGGCAGGAATGGGGTACTGATTGGGGATGATCAGCCAAGGATTTGAGTATAGGAGCAGGGAGGTTCTACTTCAGTTGTATAGGGTCTTGGTGAGGCCACACCTGGAGTATTGCGTACAGTTGTGGTCTCCAAATCTGAGGAAGGACATTATTGCCATAGAGGGGGTACAGAGAAGGTTCACCAGACTGATTCCTGGGATGTCAGGACTGTCTTATGAACAAAGACTGCATAGACTCGGTTTATACTCTCTAGAATTTAGGAGATTGAGAGGGGATCTTATAGAAACTTACAATATTCTTAAGGGGTTGGACAGGCTAGATGTAGGAAGATTGTTCCCGATGTTGGGGAGGTCCAGAACAAGGGGTCACAGCTTAAGGATAAGGGGGAAATCCTTTAGGACCGAGATGAGAAGGAATTTTTCACACAGAGAGTGGTGGGTCTCTGGAACTCTCTGCCACAGAGGGTAGTTGAGGCCAGTTCATTGGCTATATTTAAGAGGGAGTTAGATGTGGCCCTTGTGGCTAAGGGGATCAGAGGGTATGGAGAGAAGGCAGGTACGGGATACTGAGTTGGATGATCAGCCATGATCACATTGAATGGCGGTGCTGGCTCGAAGGGCCGAATGGCCTCTACTCCTGCACCTAATTTCTATGTTTCCATGATCACATTGAATGATATGCATGAGCCGTTACACCTTCATTCTGTGGAACTGACGCTACAATACTGAGAACTATATTCTGCACTCTGTATCTTCCCCTTTGCTCCACCTAGTTCAGTTTAGAGCTACAGTGTGGAAACAGGCCCTTCGGCCCACCGGGTCTGCGCTGACCAGTTGGGCACTTTAGAGATGGACTAATAACATTTTAACGTGCATTTGGGCAAGTCCACAGGCAGGACAGGTTGAGGGATACGGGCTAAATGCAGCCAAATGTGATTAGCTTAAGTAGGGGGTATCTTGGTCAGCATGGGCGAGTTGGGCCGAAGGGCCTGTTTCCGAGCAGTATGACTCTCTGACTGACGTCTCTGGAAGCTAAGTTTTTGGTTAGGCAATAAGGTCATGTGACAGGAACAGAATTAGGCCATTCGGCCCATCAAGTCTACTCCACCATTCAATCATGGCTGATCTATCTCTCCCTCCTAACCCCATTCTCCTGCCTTCTCCCCATAACCCCTGACACCCGTACTAATCAAAAATCTATCTATCGCTGCCTTAAAAATATCCACTGACTTGGCCTCCACAGCCGTCTGTGGCAAAGAATTCCACAGATTCACCAGCCTCTGACTGAAGAAATTCCTCCTCATCTCCTTCCTAAAAAAAACGTCCTTTAATTCTGAGGCTGTGACCTCTGATCCTAGACTCTCCCACTAGTGGAAACATCCTCTCCACATCCACTCACTATTCTATCTATCTCTGTTCACAAATGAGGAAGTGGACTGAACTTTGGTGCCTTCCCTCACAGTGGCAAAGGTTGCTCCCGCTGTGGGGGGGATGTTTTTATGTTTAATGTTAAATTCTATAGTGTGGTGTTTATCTTATTGGTGTGCTGCATGGTAACTCAAATTTCACTGCACCTGTTGGTGTATGTGACAACAAATGTCTGTACAGTTCTTTGGCCAACGTGGGTTGTTTTTAAATGTGCTTTATAAATAAATTTGATTTGATTTGACTATTCACCGTTCACTATTCGGTAATCAGGTGAGGACATTTTTATGGAAAAGTAGCCAAAATCTAGAGAGCGGATATTTTGAGCAAGCGGGCAGATTGAACACATTGCACAATTTGGGCCACATTGAGTGTGTGGTTAGTGGTGCCTTTACCAGTGATAGCTGCCTCTCCACACCGGCAACCTCCAGTTCCAGTTGCTTGGTCTCCAGGTCATCTTTGACCATGCTCATGGCCGTGAGGACGGACGAGTACAGGTGGGCAGCGTGTCCGTTCAGCCTCTTCGACTGTCTTGCTATCAACTGCAGTGTCTCCCTGAGGACTGACATCACAACCAAAGTTAGCAGCAATCACACTAGCGGTCCAACAGGCACGGAAATCGCTATCAAATCATGGGGGGGGGGGGGGGGGGGGGGGCAGATTTTAGATTTTAGAGATTCTGAAATCTCAGCGGCACAAACAACATTCCGGCAGGATCATTTACGCAAACACACAGCAGACGTTCTTGTGGACAAAATGGTTGTGGTGTGTACATCAATCAGGCTGCATTGATCAATTTATACCCGACTTGTTACAGAACCGAACACTCTATGGAACAAATAAGTGTTGTGATCAGTGAGGAGGCCAAGTCAGTGGATACTTTTAAGGCAGAGATGGTTAGATTCTTGATTAATACGGGTGTCAGGGGTTATGGGGAGAAGGCAGGAGAATGGGGTTAGGAGGGAGATGATTGAATGGTGGAGTAGACTCGATGGGCCAAATGGCCTAATTCTACTCCTATCACTTATGATTCACGTACGTTATCTATCAGCTTATAGACCTATGTGTGGCTAGGAGTACACCTTGCTCACACGAGACAATAGAACTTTATTTATCCCAGGAGAGAAATTGATCTGCCAACAGTCATAAAACACCACAAAAGTGACGAGTGGAAAGGATTGGGGGGGGGGGGGGGGGGGGGGGGGGGGGGGGAATGGGGGGAGTCAGTCTCAGTCTACCCCACGGCAGAAGGGGGAGGAGATGTACAGTTTGATAGCCAGGAGGGAAGAAGGATCTCCTGTGGCGTTCTGTGCTGCATCTTGGTGGGACCAGTCTGCTGCTGAAGCTGCTCCTCAGGTTGACCAGTGTGTCACGGAGCGGGTGCCCGCGCTGCTACGGACCCGTGACTATACCTGGGGTGGTGTCCACCACTGACTTCAGCAGCATTTCTCCAGATTTCAACACAGAATCGGTTAGCTCCTGGTGTTCCTTCACATCATTCTTAAACGCCTGCAAACAGAAAACACCAAAAGCACTCACATTTGTCGTAGATAATCAATTACATTTACTTCTGGGGAAAAAAAAACCTCACACTGCCAGCAGCGCGGGGATAAAACTCAAAACTATTATTGAAGAGTCAAGAAGTGTGGAGAGTATTTTTGCTACATGTTCCAAGCAGAACGATTAAATTCTTGCTTGCAGCAGCACGACACTGCCCTGCACTCTGTAAAACCCGGAATAAACACCAAGAACAATGCAATATGTACATAGCATACGTACAAACGTCATTCAGTGAAAGGACATCATATAAACTCATCCACACACAGTGCTGGAGTAACTCAGCGGGTCAGGCAGCATCTGTGGAGAACATGGATAGGTGACGTTTCACAGAGTGCTGGAGTAACTCAGCGGGTCAGGCAGCATCTGTGGAGAACATGGATAGGTGACGTTTCACAGAGTGGCTGGAGTAACTCAGCGGGTCAGGCAGCATCTGTGGAGAACATGGATAGGTGACCTCAGCGGGTCAGGCAGCATCTCTGGCGAGAAGGAATGGGTGACGTTTCGGGTTGAGACCCTCCTTCAGACTGAGAGTCAAGGGAGAGGGAAACGAGAGATATGGACAGTGATGTAGAGAAATATAGAATGAAAGATATGCAAAGAAGTAACGATGATAAAGGAAACAGGCCATTGCTAGCTGTGGGCTCGGTGAAAACGTGTCACAGACAATGAGACTCAACAAGACGTTCTTAAAGGGGTAGCTGAGCTCAGCATTGCAACTCAATAAGTATCCTGGTGTAGGATTAGATGAAAAGATGTATTCTGGGATTTGTATACATGTCTCTATAGATATTGTTATGTGAAATTGCTCCATTCATTGTTAAGATGTATTCCTTATTTTTTTATTATATAATAATTGTTTTTAAAAAAAAATTGTTTATTTTTATAATTTTTAATTTTTTTAAAAATATTTTTTATTTTTTATTTTCTTATATAATCATTATTATTTACTCACCATCTCTGGATTATAGATCTATACTTTTACTTTTTTACCTCTCCTTTACTTTCCCAAAAAAAACAGAAGCATACATAAAGTATTCCATAACATTTGTACAATATTTGTGACAAGACTAATTTGTATTTGAAGAACGGTTGTACCTTAGACAATATGCATTGCTTCTAATAAAAACATGTAGTTTTAAAAAAGACGTTCCTTTAGGAAGGAGAATAGGTTAGGAGGGAGGGATAGATCAGCCATGATTGAATGGTGGAGTAGACTTGATGGGCCGAATGGCCTAATTCTGCTCCTATCACATGACAAGACGCTGGTACGACTGGTGGGGGAGGGGAAGGAGAAAGAGGGGATGCAAGGGCTACTTGAAGTTAGAGAAATCAACGTTCATACCGCTGGGGTTTCAACTGGCCAAGTGAAATATGAGGTGGTGTTCCTGCAATTGTGACAGACAGACTCACCGTGCAGACATCGAGTGAGGACTTGATGCTGCCCATGTCGGGCAGTGGTGGGACCCAGTTGTCCATGGTCTCTGCTACCGTATACAGCCACTGCACCATCTCCTCCAGCTTGCCACCGAACTCCTGCATCAACAAACACCACGTATAATAGACAATAGGTGCAGCAGTAGAGGCCATTCGACCCTTCGAGCCAGCACCGCCATTCAATGTGATCATGGCTGATCATGCCCAATCAGTACCCCGTTCCTGCCTTCTCCCCATATCCCCTGACTCCGCTATCTTTAAGAGCCCTATCTAGCTCTCTCTTGAAAGTATCCAGAGAACCGGCCTCCACCACCCTCTGAGGCAGAGAATTCCACAGACTCACAACTCTCTGTGAGAAAAAGTGTTTCCTCGTCTCCGTTCTAAATGGCTTACTCCTTATTCTTAAACTGTGGCCCCTGGTTCTGGACTCCCCCAACATCGGAAACATGTTTCCTGCCTCTAGCGTTTCCAAACCCTTAATAACCTTATATGTTTCAATAAGATTCCCTCTCATCCTTCGAAACTCGAGAGTGTACAAGCCCAGCCGCTCCATTATCTCAGCATATGACAGTCCCACCATCCCAGGAATTAACCTGGTGAACCTACGCTGCACTCCCTCAATAACAAGAATGTCCTTCCTCAAATTAGGGGACCAAAACTGCACACAATACTCCAGGTGTGATCTCACTAGGGTTCTGTACAATTGCAGAAGGACCTCTTTGCTCCTAGAGTAGGGAAGTAATGTTAAAATTGTACAAAGCATTGGTAAGACCAATTCTGGACAAAGTATGGTGTACAATTTTGGTCGCCTAATTATAGGAAGGATGTCAACAAAATAGAGAGAGTACAGAGGAGATTTACTAGAATGTTGCCTGGGTTCCAGCAACTAAGTTACAGAGAAAGGTTGAACAAGTTAGGTCTTTATTCTTTGGAGGGCAGAAGGTTAAGGGGGGACTTGATTGAGGTCTTTAAAATGATGAAAGGGGTAGACAGAGTTGACGTGGATAAGCTTTTCCCATTGAGGGTAGGGAAGATTCAAACAAGAGGGCATGACAGGAGAATTAAGGGACAGAAGTTTAGGGGTAACATGAGGGGGAACTTCTTTACTCAGAGAGTGGTGGCTGTGTGGAATGATCTTCCAGCAGAAGTGGTGGAGGCAGGATCGATTTTAACATTTAAAAGTAAAGTGGATAGGTATATGGAAGGGAATGGAGGGGTATGGTCTGAGTGCAGGTAGATGGGACTAGGGCAAAATAAATGGTCGGCACGAACTGGAAGGGCCGAGAAGGCCTGTTTCCGTGCTGTAATTGTTATATGGTTATATGGTTACTCGACTCCTCTTGTTATGAAGGCCAACATGCCATTCGCTTTCTTCACTGCCTGCTATACCTGCATGCTTACTTTCATAGACTGATGTACAAGGACCACCAGATCCCGTTGTACTTCCCCTTTTCCCAACTTGATGCCATTTAGACAGGGTCAGGCAGCATCTGTGGAGAACAGGGATAGGTGACATTGTACAGAGTGCTGGAGTAACTCAGCGGGTCAGGCAGCATCTCTGGAGAGAAGGAATGGGTGACATTTCGGGTCGAGACCCTTTTTCAGACTGGTTGGGGACAAGGGAAACGAGAGAAATAGATGGTGATGTGGAGAGATAAAGAACAATGAATGGTAGGAGTTGAGGACGGCTGCCTGGCTGTGGTGGGATGGTTCGTTTGCCTGCTAACAGCCGTGGAGACACGATGGTGGTAGTGGTTACCTGGATGTGTGAGAGGAGGCCGTCGTTGTTGAAGCTCTCGTGGTTGAGTGGAGGTAGGTGGTGGCCGGGGTCATAGCGGGGCCAGTGTCCGAGCTTGCGGATGAAGTCAGTGGCCCTGCGTAGCTCCACGATGGTGTCGTCACTGATCACGCAGTGCTGGACGCTGGTGGGCTGCGAGCCGAGCCTGTGGTAGAGCTGGCCCCGGTCACCGCCGGTGCTGTTCCTGGTGGTGGTGTGGGGATGGGGGAGGGAGCGCTGGTCATCTCCCTCCTCCACGTCCCCGTCCCGCAGTCTCGCCGTCTGGGGGCCAGACTCGTCTAGCCGGGCGGACAGGCCGTGGATCTGCCGGGCCAGATCCTCCAGCTGCCCGAGCCGGTGGGGAAGGTGCAGGAACTCCGGCTCGCTGTCCGAGTCCGCCGAGACGGCCAGGGCGGGCAAGGCGCCGCCGGAGACATCGCCGGTCAGCGGCCGCAGGGAGAACTCTTCGCTCGAGTCCTTGGAGAGGAATCCAGAGTCGGTGATGGAGTTGCCCAGCGTGCAGTCGGAGGTGATGGTGCTGGTGAAGGGGCTGTCGGCTAGCCGCGTCCGAGACTCCTCCCCACGCCGCAGGCTGGAGCCGGGCGCTGCCGGCAGGGGGCTGGAGGAGAGGCGGGGAGCGGGCACTGCCAGCTTGGTCAACAGCCAGCTCTGGTCAGCCAGTTGGCCGCTGCAGCCCGGCTCAGTGGGAGAGGACAAGTGGCTTTGAGCGGTCAAGGTGTGGTCAGCGGGCATGGAGCCGTCCTCCAGCACTCCAGACTCATCCAAACACGACAGCTCTGCGCACAGGTCCTCACCGCCCAACACGTCCCTGGAGGTGAAACTGAGGGGCCGTAATGGGTAGGTGAAGTCCAGCAGGGCTTGGTACTCCTCATCAGGGTCCCAGTCCGGCAGCGAGCGGTCCCGCACTGCTTTAAAGTAGTCGGGCATCCTGCCCGCCCAGTACTCGGAGATACAGGGCAGCTGGCGTGGCCGTAACTCAGCGTGGCCGCACGGCTTCACGCCACAAGTGTCCAGGGTGGTCTTCCTCTTGGGCAGCAGCAGGGAGAGGGGGTCCAGACTGGGGCCAAAGTGCCGGGAGAGGGTGGGGGAATCCAGGCTGGAGCAGTGCCGGGCGGCGGAGAGGGGCCACTGCCTGCTTGACCACTCACTCTGGACGCTGTTGCCGGTGGCAGCGGGCAGGCTGTTGCGTCTGGGCACCGTGGCGTCCAGCGGGCCCGCCGCGGGGCAGTGAGCTCGGGCCGCTGACGGGGGGGAGAAGGTCCGGCCCATGTTGCTGGTCGGGGAGTCGGTGCCATCAGCGCTGGGGCGTGGCATTGGTACCCACGTCAGCATGCCCGTAGGGGCAGTGTAACAGCACTTACCCTCCTGCAAGATTCACACAACACGCAACTATCATCATTATCCTCTCAGCGTTAGATCAGTATTATACTCAGCACAGGAAATATACATCACTAACACAAGACACACATGCCCATTACTGATAGGAGCAGAATTAAGGGGCTGTCCCACTGCCGCAACCTAATTGGCGAGTTTAGGAGAGTTTAGGAGAGTTTTAAAAAATGTCATGTAGAAGATCTCCTTCAACTAGCTACGACTAGCTACAACTAACTTCGGGAAAATTGGACACCGAATAGTGGAGAGTGAAGACGACCTCCTTCGACCTCCCTTCGACTATGATGAAGACTATCTACGACTACCCTCGACTAACATGCCGACCTACTACGAGTAAAAAACAGCATCGACGTTTTCCATGACGACCTTTTTTTACTCGCGGGCATTTTTTAACATGGTGAAAAAAATGGCGGTACCTAGCTGAGGCCTCGAGTACGCGGGGACTACCCTCGAGCATGAAGGAGAGTTACGAAGACCTCCTACGACGTTGTGTCGACCATGCTGCGAGTATGAGTCAAGGGCAAACTCGCCAGAACTCGTGGATTAGGTCGCCCAAGTGGGACAGCCCCTTTAGCCCATCAAGTCCACTCCGCCATTCAATCATGGCTGATCTATCTCTCCCTCCTAACCCCATTCTCCTGCCTTCTCCCCGTGACCTTTGACACCTGGGTGTTGGCATAAAATACAGCGTGTCACGGTGGCGCAGCGGTAGAGTTGCTGCCTCACAGCGCCAGAGATCCAGGTTCCATCCCGACCACAGGTGCTGTCTGTACGGAGTTTGCACGTTCTCCCCGTGACCTGCGTGGGTTTTTCTCTGAGATCTTTGTTTTCCTCCTACACTCCAAAGACGTGCAGGTTTGGAGGTTAATTGGCTTTGGTAAACATTGTCCCTAGTGTGTGTGGGATAGTGTTAGTGTGCGGGGATCACTGGTCGGCACGGACTCGGTGGGCCGAAGGGCCTGTGTGTTAGTGTGCGGGGATCGGTGGTCGGCACGGACTCGGTGGGCCGAAGGGCCTGTGTGTTAGTGTGCGGGGATCGCTGGTCGGCACGGACTCGGTGGGCCGAAGGGCCTGTATGTTAGTGTGCGGGGATCGCTGGTCGGCACGGACTCGGTGGGATGAAGGGCCTGTGTGTTAGTGTGCGGGGATCGCTGGTCGGCACGGACTCGGTGGGATGAAGGGCCTGTGTGTTAGTGTGCGGGGATCGCTGGTCGGCACGGACTCGGTGGGATGAAGGGCCTGTGTGTTAGTGTGCGGGGATCGCTGGTCGGCACGGACTCGGTGGGATGAAGGGCCTGTGTGTTAGTGTGCGGGGACCGCTGGTCGGCACGGACTCGGTGGGATGAAGGGCCTGTTTCCGTGCTGGATCTCTAAAGTGTAAAAGTAAAGTCGAAAGTCTTTTTTTTTTTTAAATCAGCATTTCAGGCCAGTTTCTTTCTCCAAAAAACCCATACAGGCCATTCGGCCCAACCCATCCATGCCAGCCAAGATGCTTCATCAACACTTGCCCCCATTTGTTCTGGACGTTCTGGATGGTAAATGGGACATTTTATATAAAGAGCAAATTACTCTCCAAATTAAATAACAACCAGCGACGGTAGGATTTTGGTCATTAAATTCAACAGGTATCTTTGTTTTCTGTTGGGATTTAATTACTTAAAAAAGATTACTTAAAAATTACTTTAAAATAATTTAATTACTTAAAAAAACCCCAACATATTGCATACAGTACATAAACACACACACACACACATATATACACACACACATATATACACACATATACATACACACACAATATACACACACATATATACACACACATACATATATACACACACACACACATATACACACACATATATATATATATACACACACACACACATATATATACACACACAAACACACACTCACATATATACACACAATGTGAGTGTGTATATCTTGACCCGAAACGTCACCCATTCCTTCTCTCCAGAAATGCTGCCTGTCCGTTTATCCTCATATTTAAACCAGCATCTGCATTTACTACACACACACACACACACACACATATATATATATATATATACACTACACACACACAATACACACACATGTACACATGCGCACACACACGTATACACACACACCAGAGTATTTCTCACCTGTGGTCTAGACGTTACACTATGGTTGGACATGGGTGCGGGGTGACAGTCCAGTGATCATTTACAGCTTTCCCGCAGTGGATGCGGGGTGTGGGTGAGCACAGTGTGATGTCGACATGGTTCCTTGCTCCAGCCTCTCGTCATTCAAGCACTGCGCCGCCCTCAGTCTTTCACAGTTGAAGGAATTCACTTATTTCTTGGAGATAAATCAAAGTTGTTAGAAAACTGTGACAGTGTTTCTATTCCAGTGGCCAGTGATTGTCCGTCTCTGTAGCCAGTGATTCTGTCTGTGGTCAGCGATAGTCCGTGCTGTGATGCTGGGGGCGGGAGGGGAGGGGAGAGGAGAGCAGAGGTGGGTGGTTGTGTGCAGGTGCAGGGGATTGATGGACGGGAGGGGGGGTGGTGGATGGGCGGTGTGTTGCTGGCGGCTTCGGTTGCCAGGCACAGATTAGCCGGGGCCGACACACGCTCACACGCACGCTCACACGTGTATACACACACACACACTCAGCTTCCTCCTGCTCCCGCGGTGAGGATTATCACACCCCTACATCAGTAACTCTGGTTTCATGCACACCTGAGTAGCTGCTGACAAAAGATTCTTCTGTTGTGAAGAGCAACACAATGGACTTCCCTCTCCAGTAGACAAGCTGGGACTTGCCTGGGCCAGGACTTCAGGCAACCGGGGGGGGGGGTCAGAGCTGATCCATTTATACTTAAGCTCCAAATTCCACTCGTAATTAGACCCAAAGCAAACAATCCTCATCCAAATAAAGACTAGCAGCTTCCTTTACACTTTGTCATTCAATCTCTCCCCCCTGGTCAAAGGCAATCAGGTTATAGAGCCGGACAAGCAGCGAGCAGCCAGGCCGAGAACAGACAACGTAGAACAGTACACACTTCCCAACATCAGAAGCCTGGATCGCCTCTTGGTTCTTGGTTACCTGGTTTATCTCAACGCAGAGGGAGAACAAGGAGGGAAGAGACAAGGACTTAAGACTTTTGCCTTCCATCACAGTGAGGAGGTGCCTGGTGGACTCACTGTGGTGGATGCTAAACTGTGTTAAGTGTGTGTTTTGTTATTTTATTCTATGTCATGACAGCAAGGTTCACAATTCCGTTCAGACTGAAATGTCTGAATGACAATAAAGGATATGTTACTGTTTTTAAGAACAGTCCAGGCCCTTCGGCCCACAATGTCCATGCCCAAGATGATGCCGTTAAACTCATCCCTGCTTGCACGTGATCCATATCCCTCGATATCCATGCGCCTCTAAAAGCCTTTAAACCACCACTATCGTGTCTGCCTCCACCCCCACCCCTGGCAGCGCGTTCCAGGCACCCACCCCCCTCTGTGATAAACCTGCCCCACACATCTCCTTTAAACTTTTCCCCTCTCACCTTAAACCTGCGCCCTGTAGTATTTCATATTTCCACCCTGGGAAAACAATTCTGACCATTAACCCACAAGATGTGAGTTTACTAAAGACACAAAGTGCTGCAGTAACTCAGCGGGTCAGGCAGCATCTGTGGAGAACATGGATAGGTGACGTTTCACAAAGTGCTGGAGTAACTCAGTGGGTCAGGCAGCATCTGTGGAGAACATGGATAGGTGACGTTTCACAAAGTGCTGGAGTAACTCAGCGGGTCAGGCAGCATCTCTGGAGAGAAGGGCTGGGTGATGTTTCGGGTCGATACCCTTCTTGAGACTGAAAGTCAGGGGAAAGGGAGATACAAAGACAAGGAAGTGTAAGGTGTGAAAAGGACACATCAAAGGAGATGCTTGTTGAGTGCGGTGCGGTGAAGTGTGGTGCGTGCCGGCGTTGCCCGTGGCAGGCCCGGCTCCTACCTGGTTAGACCAGATCCACGGCTGGGGTCCACCCTTCACAGGTGGGGATGCCCATGGTGCCACTGGTCCATGCCAGGACCTCACTGACACCTCACGGCACACAGACATTCCAGGGTACACATCTACAGTGCCGCAGTGGCACCACCCCCTGGGGCCAGGCTCTGCCTCTGGGGGAGGGGGACAGGTGGTGGGTGGTCACAGAGGTGAGGGTGGGGGTGACCAGTCAGTGTTAGCAACGTGGCAATGGCCGTGAGCTGGGGCAGTCAGTGGTGGAGACCACAGACTTGTAGCCCCCCCCCACCCCCGCCAGCACTTACCCCCCCCCCCCCCTCATTGTGACGTCATTTCCATCACGATGCCACACGGACCTGGTTGTCCGTGCCAACGGAAGGATTGTGTGTCGGACTTTGCCCACAGCCGGCCCTGGGTCTCCGCGGTCCGGAGGCGGCACTCACTCTCCGCAGATCCCACGGCTTCATCACAAAGGAGGCTGGCAGCACCTTGGCCGCGCTGTTACCTGCTCCCAGGTACCAATAGACAATAGACAATAGGTGCAGGAGGAGGCCATTCAGCCCTTCGAGCCAGCACCACCATTCAATGTGATCATGGCTGATCATCCACAATCAGTACCCCGTTCCTGCCTTCTCCCCATATCCCCTGACTCCACTATCTTTAAGAGCCCTATCTAGCTCTCTCTTGAAAATATCCAGAGAACCGGCCTCCACCGCCCACTGAGGCAGAGAATTCCACAGACTCACCACTCTCTGTGAGAAAAAGTGTTTCCTCGTCTCCGTTCTAAATGGCTTACCCCTTATTCTTAAACTGTGGCCCTTGGTTCTGGACTCCCCCAACATCGGGAGACAGTACCCACACAGGTGAGACAGTAGCTGGCAGTCACAGGAGCCAAACGGCACGCTCGTTCCTGCAGGAACAGGGAGCCTCCTCGGCACTCTCTGTTACGCAAATGTTGGAGAGATGGCACCAAATGCCGAAGTAATTCAGCGGGTTTACTACTGTCTGAAGAAGGGTCCCGCCCGAAACGTCATCACAGATGCTGCCTGATCCACTGAGTTACTCCAGCACTCTGTGAAACGTCACCTATCCATGTTCTCCACAGATGCTGCCTGACCCGCTGAGTTACTCCAGCACTCTGTGAAACGTCACCTATCCATGTTCTCCACAGATGCTGCCTGACCCGCTGAGTTACTCCAGCACTGTGTGTATAAAGCCGCATCTGCGTTCTTTGTTTCAACATTTTGGAGAGATTGGGACAGGCTCAGATGGACATGGGCTAAATGGGACATCTTGGCCAACATCGAAGAGTAGGGCCGAAGGGACCTGATTCCATGCTGTATCACTCCACAACATGGGACAGTGGAGGGGATGAGCAAACATCATTGCGATAAATACTAATGAAAACTCATCAATGCCTCGACTTGCTAGGAGATTGAGGAGATGCAGTATGTCGATGAATCCTCTATTGAGCTTCTACAGGTTGCATCATGGCCTGGCCCAGCAACTCAAACACCCAGGAACAAATGGATCTACACAGAGTGGTGGACACTGCCCGGTCCATCCCAGTACAGACCTCTCCACCATCGAAGGTCCATCCCAGGTACAGGACCTCCCCAATCATCGAAGGTCCATCCCAGGTACAGACCTCCCCACCATCGAAGGTCCATCCCAGGTACTGACCTCCCCACCATCGAAGGGATTTACAGGAGGCGCTGCCTCAAATAGGCATGTCTTAAAAATAGCATCATCAGAGACCCGCACCACCCTGGCCACGCTCTCATCTCGCTGCTACCATGGGGAAGAAGGTACAGGAGCCTGAAAACCGTGGCCTCCAGGTTCAAGAACAGCTTCTTCCCAACAACCATCAGGCTCTTGAAGACATTCATACATTCTGTATTTGTCCCACCCCCTCCCCAGACAACAGTCTGAAGAAGGGTCTCGACCCGAAACGTCACCCATTCCTTCTCTCCACAGATGCTGCCTGGCCCGCTGAGTTATTCCAGCATTTGGTGTCTACCTTTGATTTAAACCAGCATCAGCATCTGCTGTTCTTTCTTACACAACACAAACGCTGTCAGTGACAGTCTGTGGACTGTGGCTATTTTTGAGCTATTTGAGCTGGATTGACACCTGGAAGTATGATTTTGTGGCGATTAGTGAAACATGGTTGCAGGATGGCTGTGATTGGAAACTAAATTTCCAGGATTTC